>JAODJW010000043.1:4768248-4795868 GCA_026777045.1 Hyperopisus bebe
TGAACATGACAAAAATGGAAGGGCAATATTGCAAAACAAGACAGAAAAGTCTTCATTATAACCATTTTGTGATCAATCTTCTTATTATTGCTGCTCATTGGATTGAGTTAGAATAGTACCCAGTAACTCAATTACAGTTTGGGTTAGGCTAGTGACCAGTAACTCCATTACAGTTTGGGTTAGGCTAGAGACCAGTAACTCCATTACAGTTTGGGTTAGGCTAGTGACCAGTAACTCCATTACAGTTTGGGTTAGGCTAGAGACCAGTAACTCAATTACAGTTTGGGTTAGGCTAGAGACCAGTAACTCAATTACAGTTTGGGTTAGGCTAGAGACCAGTAACTCAATTACAGTTTGGGTTAGGCTAGTGACCAGTAACTCCATTACAGTTTGGGTTAGGCTAGTGACCAGTAACTCCATTACAGGTTGGGTTAGGCTGGAGACCAGTAACTCAATTACAGTTTGGGGTAGGTTAGTGACTTGTATCTCTGTCACAGGTTTGGTTAGCCTAGTGACCTGTATCTCCATTACAGTTTGGTTAGGCTAGTGACCTGTATCTCCATTCCACCTTCCCCAAACTGGCCCATCTCTCTCCCTTAGAGTACTGTGGCTCACACCCTAGGCCTCACCCACCACATCGATGTGCACAACATTGTGATGAGCAGCTTTGAGTTGCTATGGCCCGAGTCTAGCGAGAACTTAAGGGTCAGCGACACAGCTTTTGCTGGGGTGGAGGTCCGTGTGTTCCAGTCAACCCTGAGGGAGGCGGGAGAGCTGAAGAGAGGTGTGGTCTACGTCCATGGAGGTGGCTGGGCCCTTGGAAGTGCTAGTGAGTGTCTTGGAACAAAAGAGAAACTGAATTTGGAGATTGGAGTTGTTGGTATGAATCACAAGCGAACGACAAGCTAGCTGGAGCTGTATGCAGAACAGAGGTGGAGGTTTCAGGACCATAGAGAACAAATCCAAACTAAGATTTTGTTTCAAACAACCAGTTGAGTACTCTGGGACTGTGACTCTTTATACTCAACTGGTTGGTTGAAACATACTCTTGGGCTAGATTTGTACTCTCTGGACCTGAAATTTTTGATTCTAAACTGCAACTTTTCTGCATGAATCACTGTGCCCTCAAAGTTGCAGAAGAAAGCCTTATATTTTTGTGCAACAGCCATGCTTAGATCCAAGTTTTGACTGGGGACAGAGTATAAAACCTGAAAAAATGAGATTATCCATGTTTAACAGGATCAGGGCCCTATGACTTACTCTGCAGGAAGCTGGCAAAAGACCTCGATGCAGTCGTCGTGTCGGTTGAGTAAGTTCACCACCTTCAGGTCATTTTCTGAATCACTCATGTCTCCGACGGTGCCTCTCAGTGACTCTCCTTCGTGACTTGCACCCCAGGTACCGCCTGGCCCCTGATGTCCACTTCCCTGTGCAGTACGACGACGTCCTCCAGGCCTCCAGACACTTCTTACAGCCCGAGGTGCTGGCCCAGTACTCGGTGGACCCTGACCGAGTCGCCGTGTCGGGCGACAGTGCGGGGGGTAACCTGGCGGCTGCTGTGGCTCAGCAGGTATCATCCACACAACACAATTCCACAAATTTGCTGTCCAGAGTCCCCATTACCAAAGAGCCACAAGGATTCCATGGGCTGTAGCTGTGCATCAATGGTAATCATTATTTTCTGCTGAAGAAACGCAAAATTTCGGGTCTTACAAGCTATTTCTTATATCTGAGTTTCAGGTTGCCATCGATGACAGCATTGCCATCAAATTCAAGGTCCAGGCCTTGATCTACCCAGTACTACAAGCCGTGGATTTTAACACACCCTCATACCAAGAGAGCCAGAATGTGCCGATCCTATACCGCACAGTCATGATCCAGTTCTGGCTGAAGTATCTGGCTGCAGACCCTGAGCATCTGCACGCCTTGTTACTCAACAACCACACTGCCCAGGACCAGAACCAGGTGGCATCAGCCCGGGCCAAGGTAGACTGGGTCAGACTGCTCCCACCCTCTGTACAGAAGCAGTACAAGCCTGTGGTCCAGCCAAGAGGTACACCACGGATCCTGGAGGAGGTGCCAGCACTGTTGGACCCCCGCGCTTCCCCACTGTTGGCTGAGCGTGAGGTTCTAGCGCAGGTGCCGCGGGCTTACATCCTGACCTGCGAGCACGACGTGCTTCGGGATGACGGCTTAATGTATGGGCAGCGGCTACAGGAGGCAGGGGTGACGGTGACCCACGACCACTATGAGAGTGGCTTCCACGGCTGCATCTCCTTCGCATTCTGGCCCACGTACTTCTCCGTCGGCATACAGAGCATGCAAAACTACATTGCCTGGCTTGACAAGAACCTTTAACAACTTGGGATATGACCAGTGGCAATTTGGGTCGTCATAGGGAAATTCACCCAAAAAAAATTATAATAGGATCAGGTCCAAAGAAAACTACACAAGAAGCAGAGACCGTCCCTTCATTTTCTGAAATATTTCTAGCTATTAGAGATAGAGGGGAGCAGCATGGATGTCTTGGGGCAGAGTGAAGCCAGCTGGTGATCCCACAGTTTGCTTTCTTGTTGCTCCTTTCTTCAGTTGTTCACTCTAACCTCAAGTGAACATGTCCAGATCTTGCTATTGTAGCCCTCAGCTATACTGAAGATCCAATATTTGTTTCCATTTTTTTTTTGCATCATTTGCTGCCTTATTTTTAATCCCCCCCACCCATATTGTTAGAAAATAAAACACTGCTCCTCCATCCCACCCCCATTTGTTGTGCCCCATTTGTTGTCCCACCCCGAGCGAACCTTACAGAGATGTTTCTGTTATAATGTGAAAATCAGTATTAATACTTAAGTTTCTTGCGGTCTAAAACTGCCATGTGGTTAAACTTAGTGTCTTCTGTCAATCTATGAATTCAGTTACGTATAAGATGTGACCAACGTCGTGCATGAACATGCTAACTGAACACTGTACATTGAGCGCAATCTGTATTTGATGGTGAATGATGAACTAAACGAATCAGTTTGTAGCTCATGAGTGTGACCGTGAACGATGCTTACGCACTAGAAGTAGCAATAATAGGCAAAAAAAAGCTTTATATTTTGATATGAGGGGTAGTGCAGTGGTTAACACGGTTGCCTCACGGGACCTGGGTTTGAGTCTCTGCTAAGATCCCATGTGTGTGGAGTTTGTATGTTCGCCCCCCGTCATCATGGGGTTTCCTCCGGGTACTATGGTTTCCCCCCACAATAGAAAAACTTGCCGAGATTAACTGGAGTTCTAAAATTGTATTAATACCTGCGGGCAGTGTTGGCTTGATGGTTAGGGAAGCGCACTTGGGATTGAAAGATTTCTGGTTTGAATCATTAACCAGCAAGACACCACTGAGGTACCCTGAGCAAGGTACCGCCCCCAACCACTGCTCCCCGGGTGCTGAATTAGCTGTCCCCTGCTATGTCACATTGTCACATATGGGTTAAATGCACAGGATACATTTTGTTGTTGCGCACTGTGTGCTGTGGTGTGTTAACAATGACCACTGATCACCTAATTCTAAATTATAAATTGTGTGTCTGTGTGCCCTGTGATGGGTTGGCGCCCCATCCTGGGTTGTTCCCTGCCTTGTGCCCTGTGATGGGTTGGCGCCCCATCCTGGGTTGTTCCCTGCCTTGTGCCCTGTGATGGGTTGGTGCCCCATCCTGGTTGTTCCCAGCCTTGTACCTGTAGGCTTTGATGTATTGTCCCTTAGGTGTTGATCTTTTTCTCACAGGTTCCTTGTCTTGATCCATGTTTATGCTCTCCAATGCGCTGGTTGTGACACTAACGATTTCTGTAAAGTAAACTCCAGGGGCTTTCCAATGGGAGGTGACGCTAGTGATATTTTAGTTGTTGATCAAAATTTTCACTACCAAGTGAAATGAAGCCCAACATGAATGTGAACTAGTCATTTTAATCTGTGTGAACTGAACTTTGAGCTAGTTCTTGTTAACTGTGAACTTCCACAACACTGGTCATGACATTTACCCTGGAAGAAAAGATTCTGAAGACATTTTTGGTTTGTGGTTCTCAGTGAAGCAGGCATGTTTCCTCATAAGAGTGACTTATGGGTTACACCACACTGAATTTGTCCATTAATCATCAGGAACTTCCTATTTTAGGATTTTTGAGATAGATGATGTTCTTGGCTGTTTTATAGTTTTTTTTTTCTGTGTCACATAACAGTATTTCATGATAATTGGATTCGTTGTCTAACGAAATGTTCTGTATATTGACCATACAGTATTCCACCAGTAAGTTACCTGAACCAATGTGGAAGATCAATGAAAAGCTTTAGCCCAAGACGGTTTAGCAAAAGGATTAAAATTAACTATAACTTTGATATTTAAGTGATATTTAAGTAACATCTGAAATCAATTTGTAACTAATACAGAATCTTATCACAGGTAAAACAAACGGCAGGTATTTGCTACCATTTCTACAAAAGGAAAAATTTGCTACAACTTCTAAGAAGGTGAATGATGCCCCCTTGTGGAATAATGAACTAAACCTTAATAGATATTTTCATCGATCTTCGTATATAATAGTTTTTAAATTATATATTCTTGGCTAAATGTTCTTGTGTTTTGGCATGTCGGAAGACTCCGAGATGTTGTCAGTGTGAAATAATGGCAGTCCTTTTAATGAAAACAAAAGTTTCAACCCTTTCTCACAAGGTCAGGGAGATTTTTTCTGTCCAAAGGCAAAATTTGTTTTTCATAAATTCTGAGAGAGCTGAGTAACTGTTAATAGTTGGTGTGGGTGTCAGCAGGAAGGTATTTTTCTTGTGGGCGGCTCTGACACATTGATGTTTTCAATGGAATATGAAAAAACGCGTGTTTAGTTGATCTTTTGATAAAATATAAAGGGTATTTGGCCGCGCGTTGTACACGGCCTTCTGAATATTTCTAAGGGGAGACAAACTGAATTTAATGCACATTGCCTGTTTTTCTTATAAGAAGAATTACTACAGGGAAAGCACCGCCCTAAAAAAACTCTCTGTAATGGGTTACATTTACATCGCCTCGAGGTGTGTATTCAAGTGCAAATGCAGAAATTGCATAACTCCTCTTCCACATTTTGGTGCCAGATTGGACTCCCTGAAAACGGGTTTAAATTGGGTTCTGTGACGAGGTGCACTGTAATATTTTTAGTGCTGTGGATTTACTAACAAAATTCACTTTTTGATATTGTGTTTATTATAACTAAACGCAAACTTTTGCTCCTTTTCTGGACGCTGCTTTTTACTTTTATTTAGATTACTCATAGATTGTGTTTGTGAAGCTGTTTCGCGCGCCCCACTTCCTTTATTCAGCAATATTAAAGCACATGGTTACACAATCCAAACACTACTTAGTGTGATTTATTTGGAAGGAAACAATTTGCTGAGGCAATAGCAATGTCTGGAGTATTTTTTCCACAAAGGCTCGAGAGCTGTAAATGTTTTTAAGTGCCGTCAAAATCCCTCTGTACAGATTAGCTACAATCATTGCTCAAAAGTTCATGACTCATTTGCGTTGAGATCTCAAAAACGCAAAAACCTTGACCAGAACAGCATGGAAAGTATACACTATTTTGGTGCGTGTTAGCATTTCTTTGAATTTAAAAAAGTATATTTAATTTTCCTGGCCGTTAGCTGACACAATATCCCCTGAAATGAACTCACATCTGGTGAAGAGTGAGACGAATGGGGTAGAGAATATCCCATACCCATGGCATGTAGTTACAAGAAAGGAAAAAGAGCATTTAGGGGAGGTATTCTGTACTATATTTGTGCATGTGAAGGAATGCGTATATTTTCAAATTAACCTGAACTGAAAAGTCAGCACGGCCGAGCAACGTTATGCATTCCTCTGGCATGTAATCCTCAGAGACTTGCTTTGCCAACTTTGTCGGTAAGCAGAAATTTGAAAGTGTTTTTTTTCCACTTTTCCCCAAAACTCACGTTTATGACATTGCGAGGTGTTCGCACGTTCACACTCAAACTAGGCTTCGAAACCACAAAGAGGCGCAAACCGTCAAAGGCGCATAATCGTGCCGTGTGTCGGAGGGGCGGTTATAGTATCTGCGGTACACAGAGCCGAACGGCACAGTTCTGATCGGATACTTATTTTAATCGCTGTTACCGCTCTAACCAGTTCACAAAAAGCACTTTTTAGCACTTAAAGATACGTGGCTGGTGCAGTTATTTCGGGATTACCTTTGGGAATTAAGAAGCCTAAGAAAGTGCTTTTTTATATGGTCTAACAGTAAAAAATATTACCCAGGGATGACTGAACATGAAAACCAGACACTGAGTAAGAGCTTAGTATGTCCAGCAGGACTACTCAGCACAGGATGCCTTTCACACACTGTACAATCCCCTTATCACCCCAGCATAGACCAAATAACAGCGGTCAGCACTTAGGAGACCAGAAAAGCAAGTACAAGGGCACTTTCTGCCCCCAGCCGGTATGTATCACTGGGATGTCGCCGTGTTCTCCAGACACCACAAGCTAGCGACGCCATATGAGTCTTTTCAACTTTGGGAATACGCCAATAATTAAACTCCATCCGTTTTGCTTATCAGTATTTACTAGCGTCTCCATACTAATGTAACGTATTAAACACGAAAAATTCTGATTTTAAAGGGCTACTGAAGGGGGTAGAAACTACCTGTTCCCACATGGGCGATGTCTCCAGATCGGCTGTGTTTTTATTTGCCACGAGGCTGCTTTTGTAACTCGGAGAGCCGTAGCCATTTTATCCCCGAGCTAACATTTTGTTCGGGGAAATTCCAAAATCATTTCACTGTACTTTGTTGGGGGTTGGGGGTGCTGGGGGAGGGACTGCTAGTCAGGGGCCCCTATGTGGCCTCCCTGCGTGCCTCATGCTGACCTCATTGGCTGATTTAAATGAACAGGACGGTCTGTCACCAGCACCTTGTCAAGAGTGAATATAATACCTGCAGCTCACAGACATCTGGAATTATCTTCCCTGTCCATAATGCTTTCTCGAAGTTATGTTCCAGACCTTTATGGAAAGTAAACCTCTCACACAATTAAATTACGCAAGGAAAGACAAATGCTCTTTTTTTGGAACTATATATGGTTATCCGACAACGGTTAACAGTGCTTCGGGGGTACGTAGCGGTCGGGGTCCACATTTTATAATTCCACCAACTTCCTTCATACCTTTATTCTCCAGGGGTGTGACTTTACATTGTTCCATTTACAATGAAAAAAAAAACATAATAAAGTTGTCAGACCTTTTTGGAAAGTCCCTCTCAGCTTGCATACCAACAGTGTCCCAAAGCAGAAATCGGATCCTGCAAATCTGCTTAGCGGTGCCATTTTGGTTTACCCACGTCAACCTGCTACTGAAAACCAGTAAAGCAGACTACCCAGAGTTTCGGGCAAATTTTACATTGGTTGGACCGGATCCTGTTTCTGTGCAGCGAAGGACATTGTTTCGTACCATGGAAAATGTTTGTATTTAATGGCCTAACTTGCACGCGTAGTCAGAATTATAGAAAGGAAAATATATGGTATACCAATGAATCTGCCACGTGGTGCAGTGCTCTGTAAGCAAATCAACATTGCTTATTTTTAATAAATTATGGTTCAGTGCTATGCCGGTTCTTTCGGAGGACCAATTAATCAAGCATACCCTATACAGTAAGGGCCCTATACGATGTCCACTCTGAACAGTTAGGTCATTCATGCGATCCCGTTTCTTCAGCTGTCTTCAGTCTCACGTGACTTTACCTTCCCGTTGTGCTTCTGTTAAACTTCATGTTAATTACCGAGTTGCTTTAATTAAGGTGTAAATCACGCCCACATGGTATGATGGGGTCGAGGTGATCGCATTCAGAGGATGAAACATACAAATAATATATACTGTAAAACAGGGGAGATTCTATCTATTGAAAAGAACAACGAGCTAAGTCAAGTTTACCTGGGATTTGACTTTTTTATTATTCTAAGGAAGATTGGCATCGGGGCTAAAATCCTCGCGGCTAGGCTTAAAATACTAATGACGCCCATGCTGTACAATTAGGTCACGACTGAACGTGTAAATTATTTACCAGTAAAATAAACATATTACGCAAATACTGGCAAATTTTCAGAAAGAATTGTTAAAGGTAACCAGGAGTAGGCATATATTAAGCAAAAGACAGACATATGAGTTTGAATTACATATTCAGGACCTCTAAAGAATTTTGTCAAATTGGCAGTTACATATAATTCTTATTTAATGAAACTAATTTGTACGGCCTTTTTACTTCAAGATCACGTTCAAAGAAAATAGAAAAAATGAAATGTATTTGATGTCCTCTGTGAACTAAAAACAAAAGCGTAGACAAAGCCCAGACCTACAATAATGCAATAATTTATCCCCGACCAGGACGCGAAATAACAATGCAACATTTGGTGCATTGTAACGCGGATCTCGATGCAAGTTTTCTCTGAGACGCCCACCCCAAGCTCCGCCTCGTGTTTTTTATGTAGTACAATGCGGTAAATCTTAGTGAACGTAACGTTGCAAGAAGCAACGATGAGCATGAGGAGATCGATGCAGTGGCTAGCGTTACTATTTTTAGCAGCTATTCTCCTGCAAACTATCGCGGTGGCTGTTTCGTTTATATACTTCAGCAGCATCTTAAGCACGGTAAGATACTGGAAGCGAGAGGCGCAAGATCGCACAACCACGTCGACAAAACTTTCAAAGTTTGCTACAGGATATGGGGGAAAATGCATGATAGAGTGCATGCAAAGAGTGAAAAAGAGTGACCAGGACAGCTGGGTGTTAGTGTGGTGCGTGTCTTCCGCGAGGGAGTTAATCATTGCGTGGGGCGAAGTCGCGCTTCACGCTGCTCTCGGTCAAGCTGTCCTTGTGTTTGACCAATGGACTTCGGCCCACTGTTTGAACAATGGACGGAGCGCATAATAGGCAACGGATTATTAAAGTTTATATAATTCAAGGTGATCGGATTAACAGAAAGAAGTAACTTTCTTACGCTTTAGATCACGGTTTTCCATGTACTGTGAAATATAAATAAAATCTATATTTTAAAAGTATTTTAAGATTTAAGATTAAACTCAGATGTCTGACAATCCAAAAATCCCGTGCGATTAATAATATTACTCTGAAAAAACGCTGAACACAAAGGTCGCTTTACTCAGGAAAATTGCGAGTGAAAGGCACCGTTTGTTAGTTTTATGATTTAAAATGCTCTTTACTCTGTGTCCATTTGCAGATGAAAGAAACGTTTTCAAAAAGCAGCATATCGTGTCTGATGCGGGCAAACCTGAGAGTAGAGTATGATTTGGAGAGTGGAAAAGATGACCCCTGCTGGCAGGTCTCGCAACAGATTCATTTCCTGATTGAAAAGGTATCCTCCGTTACATTTTAAAGGCACATCTTGAAATTCGGTTGATACTTTGGAAAAATAATTCATGACATTCCTGTACGTGTTTAATTTCACAGTCTGACCAAACGCGTATTTTTTTGTAGACCATGTCTGGCCACTATGAAAAAGGAATATCGTCGGCAGTGAAAGGTACGATCCTTGAATATGTCAGCCTCGAGGACCAGCAAACTTCTGTTACTAGCAACGGTTAACCGCACTGTTTTTTTTTCTTTGTTTATTTTGCAGGGGAAATCTCCAGGGTGCTGCCTTATTTGACAGTGGAAGAACAAGACGCTCCCCCTCGCCCTGAAATCGCGGCTCACGTCACCGGAGGCCATTTGGCCGAAACGGGCAGAACAGAGGGTACGGCTCCATGTTCCCTCACTGCACTCCGGTTCGGAACATATGGCACGCACATGCAGTCCTGCTGGCTCCTTTGTCACAAAAAGAGCCTTGGCTATGTACGATCGATGCAGGCAGTAGGGGCATACATACCCTGGCAGATTTAGGGGTCCAGTACTTTACGGGGCCCTTCAATACGTAAAATTAGAATAATATATAATGTAAAGTAGGTCCAAGATGGCGCTTTCTCAGAGTACTTCTAGCTATGACCCTTGATGGATGGATGGATGGATGGATGGAGCATTGCCTGTCCTCTGTAATTAGAGCTACAGGGTATCCATTCCACAGGCAGCAAAGAGCACTCCGGAAATCTGAAAACGAATGCTCACAAACAGAAACTATTCCTGACATCTGCCACTGCTTATGCATCACACTGCCTGAGAGGCAATGCGAAGTGGAACGAAACAAGCATCTGCAATCGAGGCAATGAGTGGACCCACTAGTAAACACAGGAGGAAGCTTTGGATCCATGTCATGCTACCAACAAATGCAGAAGAGGCGTCCCTATAACTACTTGGAAAATCAGCAGATTAGCTGTTGTCCTTTCAGCAAACTTACCCAAGCGCTGCTTCCTTAGGTGCAAGTTAATGGTGTGTTTAATGTCCGTCTGGATCTGCCAAAACGTCTGCTTACATCTTGTGCCTCAAAGGCCATGTAATGCAGGGGAATCCAACTCCATTCCTGGAGAGCTACTGTGCAGTAGGTTTTCTATCCTACCTGGGTTCTGATGAGCCACACCTGTTCTCAGGAACAACAGGAACAGGGGCGGTTCATCAGAACCCAGGTACAGTAGAAAACCAACTGGATAGCAGTTCTCCAGGACCGGAGCCGGAGACCCCTGATTTAATGCATATCATATCACTTCCATCAGAGAATCATATAATACCAGTTTAAGGGCTTAGTTACAGCACTGATGTGAGACTGCTTGACTGATTGTTGCAGGTCTGTCCACAAGAAATGTTCTGGGCCAAAAGATTCCAGCGTGGGAGTCGAAACGAGGCTTGGCGTTTCTGCACAACATGGAACTGCACAACGGAGAGCTCATCATTCCCCAGAGGGGGCTGTATTACGTGTACTCCCAGACCTACTTCAGACACTCCCAGCCGCCCGAGGAGGAGACGGATGAAATCGCAGATGGGCCAACGAGCGCATTGAGCGGCAAGCAAATGCTGCAGTACATTTACAAGAAGGTGGCCTCGTACCCGTCTCCCATCCTGCTCATGAAGAATGCACGCACCACCTGTTGGTCCAGAGAAGCAGAGTACGGCCTCTATTCCATTTACCAGGCCGGTGTGGTTCAGCTCGGTGTCGGCGACCGCCTCTTTGTGTCGGTCAGCAACATTAGCACCGTGGACATGGATGAGAAGTCAAGCTTTTTTGGTGCTTTTCTGGTCAGCTAATAAAGAAGAGTTTGGTTTGTTCCTTATGAACTGAAGACGCCTCATGGAAACAGAGGTGGAAGAACAAAGTGATGAAGGTCTCCTGATCAGTAAGCAGCTGACCTACTGGTTTATTGTGCCTTTCTGTCCAAGATCTTGGGATTGAGACTTTAAGAGAGGCTGGTTGAACTTCCCTGTCAGTGCCTGTGACCTCCTAGTGACAGTTTGTCCCCCTAGGTACTGGAAAGTAACTGATAGGCTGCGAAGAGGTCAGCTGATATAGCCAGTGTGACGGGACTTCAGAATAAAAGAATGTTGACCATGAGAGAGATTCTGGTCCACATTAATCAGCGGCGATGCTGTTGATCAGTGGAGTGATGCAGCAGGTTCGACTGGCAATCATAGTGGGATGGATTTTGCAACTTGCCAACACATTCTTATGCTCAGCTTGTTCTGGACAAAAGTCCACACTGAGTGACTTTTTTTCACCCAGGTAACACTTTATAAAAAGTTTCCTTTATACAAGAGCACTCTCTTTCTTAAAATAAAAAATAAGCAAATACATATTACCTAATACAAATCATCCACCTTTGGTGAATAAACTTTAGATTCATTGGAAAGCAGGAGGTGTGAAGGAACAAGAGCTATGAAGCTGCAGTTGTTATTCAACAAAACCGCCCTGTTTTCTAAACTAAAGCTTAGTGGCTGCCGTATTTTAAACGTTTAGTAGTGGTTACTCAGTCAGATCACAGATTCATACCAATGAGTGACATTAAAAATGTCTTAATTTTTGTATACTTGTTTGAAATAAACTGGGTTTGCACTTGATCATTTGTTGAAAATTACGACTCCAAGCGCACCTGTTTTTTTGTAGATAATACCTTCCATTCTTTTTGATATATCATGCTAATCAATAAAACATCTGATAGTTCACCTTGGTTTGACTATTTTATTATCACACACTTATCAAATGAATTCAGACTTCAAGTAGCCTATTTGTAACAACACATACATGTGTAATAAATGACGTGACGAACGTTATTCAGATTTATATTCTGAGCTTAAATCTAGCTGGGAAGTTGAACTTGTTTAAAATACGCAAATATTTAACGAAAGTTATTTACCACAGATGCAGTGGATACACACATCTTGCCAGATAAACAAGTAAAGCAATTATCAATTACATAATTTGCTAATCAACTCCAAACATCGGCCGTCAATTGTAACAGAATTATGCACCGAGAATATTTATTTTCCTCTTATATACCGCATAGGAACCGTAATGATTTTTTAAATTGTCAAAGTACACTGTAAATACAGTATTCAAGGGAATGTGATGTTTATCAGTAACGTAGACTTCAAACTCAAACACCTTTCCGCCATCATAGTCACAAGATGATAAGGCGAAGGCCTGTCTGCGGCGCATCACATACTGCGCATGCGCGTCTGTATTTCCTGGGTAGGAATGAGGCTTCACGAAGCGTGTTTTTTTGGTTGCAGAGCATAAACAGCACCCTGGCATACTTATATGCTTATCTCGTCCATAAGTACAAACTAACACATAACAATGTCTGCACGAAATAAAATTATCGCCGCAGCGGCGCAGTCTATGCGATAAAAACAGAAGCGTGCGCATGTAGTCAATGGCATTATTATGCTCTTATTTCAAATACACCATGGCGATTTCAAATAACGTAACGTAAAAAGGTATACCTTCCCGGTTTTGCCAAACATCCTTTTAAAAAAATATTTTTTAGTCGCCGTACTGCCTTGTTCATCGGTATTAATAAGATTACTTTGCCCTCTTGTGGAGAAAAGGGAGAAATTCAGGTTGGAATAAAATACTGTTACTACGGATTCTACAACCGCTTCGGCTTTAAATATTTATAAATGATACAGTTCAGCAGTGGAATATTACAAGGGCGCCTTCGGAACCAGTTTCTTAGGGTATATAGCTTACCTATCCTATGCAGCAAGTACGTAAATATACCCAGGTATGAAAGTGTATTCAACGTCTTCACGGTTGTTAATCGGTTTTGGCTGTTTGGGTTTTTAAAAAAGCATATAGAAATAATGCTACAAATGTGTGACTTTATGCACTATATCATTCTGACATTAGGAAGAGATGTTGGAACCCAAATTACCGTCAGCCTCAGCAATAAAATTACACTTCGGGGTCTGTAGGTTGTATAAATTAATTTAAACCAATTTCATCCCCTTCTTAAGAGGTAGGGGTGGGGAAAACGTCGCCAAAACCATCTTCCGACCCAGATTGAGATGATGTAATAATCTTCGGCTTCTCACCTTAGGTGGGCATCAAATTCGTTCGCCTTCTCCATGGCACTAGGCTGAACCAGTATGCTGCCCGCTGCATGTTATGTTGATAAGCAAAGGAAAAAAGGACATTGGAAAACCAATAGCCAATGAGTGAGTCTGAAGGCGGGGCCAGTGACTTTGCTCCTCCCAGGAAAAGTGTCTCTTAATTGGTCCAAACAAGCACGCTGGTTATTACAACATACAAG
This sequence comes from Hyperopisus bebe, assembly GCA_026777045.1. Classification (NCBI taxonomy): domain Eukaryota; kingdom Metazoa; phylum Chordata; class Actinopteri; order Osteoglossiformes; family Mormyridae; genus Hyperopisus; species Hyperopisus bebe. The sequence goes on from JAODJW010000043.1 coordinate 4,781,976, forward strand.
AACATCCAGATGTAATACAATACGCAGGCACGGAGGTTCCCTCCCACCTGGAGACCTGCGGTTTGATACATCTACAACGTAGCAGTAGAAAACTATCATTTATTGATCATTGCATTACATATTTTAAAATGTGGCAGTGAATATACCAGCAATTACAGGGAACTCGTTTATAGTCCAGCAACTTGAACTGTCGACACCAAGAATGTAATCAGGGTTCTAACATTAACCAAGAGTATTTGCAAAACCAAGACATTCTACATCTCTAATGACACAGACTACGTTTACCTGGTCTAACGGTGTAGTACTGTCCAAATATTTGGTCTTGCAGAGTTATAGTAGTGTTATCAACCATTTTAGTAAAACTCTGCAACAAATGATTAAGCAAATCAATTAAGGGGAACCCAAATCAGCCATAACAGCACAGTGAAGCATGGGGGGAAAGGGGGGGGGGGGGCGGCACCTTCAGTCAGCTTTGAATAATCTATATAATCTATCCTCTTTTCCTTTTGGTCAATAAACAAATATGTAACAAAAGCAAAACAGATTAAAAAACAAACAGAAACCCATAAAGCTATTGAGGTACTAGTGGGGTGGAAACAGGTGCTGCTCACTGTAAATAAAAAAAGAGAAACCCAAGCAAACTACATGGCATTTTTTTTCAATATTTACTCATTATCAAAAATAGTTCTTTCCCCAACTTCTTGCAAATGAAAAACAGAAAAAAAGGTACAGACTGGACATCAATCGCATTTTTGTCCCTCTCTTCCTATGGCTTGAGAAACACTACCTGAACATTCACAGGATATGACACGAGGAGGAACTACAATCGGAAGGCGTTGCCGCCACTGGAGGACCCGTGCATGCTCTATTCATACACCCTGTGTGACGCGCGACCGCCGTCCCGCCAACGGGGCTCGGCCTGGAGGTCTCCGACCAACACTCGTCTTACATTTGAAAATTTTGTCAGTCTGTGGGTGAAAGTCTGCAGAATAGCAGCTGAATTTAAAATGAAAAGGAAGGGGGGGGGGGAGGAGGCAGGGTACTTTCAATCACCAATGAAATGGAACAGACCACCCCTTATTCAGCATCAGGGTCTTCGCAGACTGCCGTCAAGTCCAACACAAACCCCAGCTGTAGCCAACATGCGTCGCAGAGCTCATTCCCACATGAAACTTATCAATACCCCCCTCCAGCCCCCCTAAATACACTAGGTAATTACGTTCATAATCCAGCACAGACAGACTTAGGAAAGACAGACGCAGACACGAAGGCTGGCTGGCCTTTACTATCAGACTCAATCAAAGGTCCTACAGAGATGCTTGTAGCATTAACGCGAGTCATCCTGTGAATACAACGTAAACAAACAGGCCTCTGAGGTCGGGGGGGTCTATGTAGTGTTCTACAGTGATATTGCTATGGTTACCAAGTAGGTTCCGTTGTTATTTGGCCTATTAATCACATTAAGTGCTTCATCCGGGGTTCCTGCCAAGAGGAAGTGCAGGTAAGGCAGATGCACACCTATCCATTAAAAAGTGGCAAAGACTAATCTAGATTCATGCCCGCAGAACAGGATTTAAGATGTCACTCATTACGACAGTTTGGAAAAAGGGGAGTCGGGGGGGGGGGTGCGACTGCTGATGGTGCTGTGCTGCAGATGTGGAAAATGAATCCTTTTCAGTAAGGTACGGGGTGGATGGAATAAAATAAATACCATTAGAAAAGTTTGCTTTTTTGTGGAATTATGTCACATATATATAATACAGGTTTCTGAATGCCCCAATGGAGAACACATGGCATGTAAAACAGCAGAACTGAGCACAAACAGGACAGCGAGATCTTTCTGTTCTCTCCCGGACGGGAACGACTCCCGATCAGCCTGCTTCTGGGGGAGGGAGGCCTGGCGTTGGCGGAATCGCAGACGGGACTCCGCCAGGCCAAGCTCCAATAAATACTGCAAAATGTCGTCGTCACTTATAAAACACGTCTTTAAATGGAATTTGATGAGTGCGTACAAAAACAAACAACAAAAAAAAAAAACAAACGGAAAAAAAAAAACAATTATAAATACAACCGGCCTTCTCCGAAGTTACCGTCTCCACGGCGCCCCATGGCCCGAACGTCTCGCCCAATTTCGGGGTCGAGCGGGCCCCATCGCCATGACACCGGGCCTCGCTTGCTGGAGGTGGTTAAGTGTAAATTGCTTGCGGCGGACGTGTGACTCACAGTAACAGCGCCCTCTGCTGTCAAACCTGCGGCAGTGCGCCACACACAGAAGGAGCGCCGCCCTCAGGGATTTACAGGCAGGAGCTTTGGCAGTCGGGACTGACTACGTAAAACTGGTACTCAACCATAGCTGCCTTGGCGTAGCGCCTCAACCACCTTCACTTCCTGCCCGCAGCATTTTAAAATATAATAATAATAAAATAAACGTTGCCAGAGGGAGGCGAACTCGCAGCTGGAGCTCAGCAGTCGAACCTCATGTCCAGAGTCTCATCGTAACCTTTGTCCTCGTGCGGGCTGGCGGCAAGAAAAGAGGGCACCGGCGAGCCGGCCGCCACATTGAGGACCCCGCTGCTGGTGCCGGCGCTGCGCACGGCGATGCTGGTCACGTTGATGCCCAGCGTGAGCCGGGTCTGCTCCAGCGCCTTCTCCGGCACAGCGAAGGCCTCCAGCTTCTTCTCGCCGTTGGCCATGTAGGAATTCTGGCAGCCGCGGCAGATGCAGTCCAGACAGGCCTTGCGGTTGGAGTAGCAGGGGCACCGCTGGCCGCGGCATGTAAGAACACTTGGGTTTTGCGTGGCCCGACCGCACTTGCAGCCTTTCTTCTCCTGGGGCTTCTTGTAGACCACTTTGGTGGGGCTTCCAGGTATCAGGTTGGCACCAGGCAAGCGGTCTTTCGTTTTGTCCTTGGTTTTAGGCACCCCCTGCTTGACCTTGGTGTAGGCCTTTTTGGGCCCGTGATCGGGGTTTTTCTTGATCCCCTTACTGGAGACCAGCAGCGTCTTGCTGACCTTGGGCGGCCCCCCGTTGGGGACGGCAGCCACCGGCTGCGCCAACATCTTGCTGGGCTCCCGCTTCACCGAGACAGGAGCGGCAGCCGCCAGCGGGGGGCCCTGGATGATGCTAGATATGGGCAGGGGCTGGATCTTCTCACTGTCGCTCTCAGAGCGCGACCGCTTGCGGTTCAGCCGTGCCGCCTTAGGTGTGGCTGCTGAGCAAGAGATCCCCGAGGGAGGTGGTGGAGGAGGCACGGCTGGGTGCCGGGAAGCAAAGACGCCGGGGTCCAGCGGGAGTGAGGGCTGCCGGGTCTCGGTGAATGGCCTGCTCAGGTCACCCGATGGCTCTAAACCAGACGGCAGGACGTCGGCGCAGTCTTCCGCCGCAGCGTCGGGCTCTAGGGTCCGGAGCACCTCCTCTACAGTGAGGAGCAGCGAGTCCCCGCTGGGCTTGATGTCCTCCCCGAAGGTGGAGATATCGATGCCGTCGCTGCAGAGCTCTTCCGAGGCGGCCGCCCTGCAGACCGGCATCCCGTCCGGAAAGCCCTCCAGCTTCAGCTCCCTGCCGTCAACCGCCGGGGCCATGCCCCCCGGGGAGGGCGCGGCGACCGACGTCAGCTCCTCCATGCTCAGTCCGTTGCAGCCGTGCATGCCGTTGACGCTGGGCACCCCGGCCACCGCGTCCGGAACCGGCTCCTGGGGCTCGACAGGGGGTTCCGGCAGAACGTGGTCACCCTGGTGTTCCGAGGTCGAAGGCAATGGGGAATGTGAAAGGGAGACTGGGGCGGTGCCCTGCGACGACTCTGCTGCGCTGGTGGTCGCAGGGAAGCCCTCCTTCAGCAGCGCCAGGACCTCCGGGGAGCCCTCGCTGGCGATTTGCGACAGCAGCGGGGAGCACGCCATGTACTCACAGAGCTTCCGGTAACACTCCACCAGGATGCCGAGCTGCTTGTTCTCCTCGAATTGCTCATAGTCCTTACACCAACTGCACGATGGCTTCATCACCATCTTCTGACCTTTGCAGCCTTTGCACACATAGTGCTGGCAAGTCGAGTTGGTCGGGGCAATCGGATCTTGAAGCAAATTCCCTAAAAAGAAAATTAAACGCAAAGTATTTTTAGAGCAGTCTGGCCATAACTCACAAAAATATATGTAATACAGGCATTTTTAAGACACCCTGAGCATAGTGTTCAATTTAATTCTGCTGTGCTGGAGAGCTTGAAAGACAGACGTTAAAATCCAATAAATACAGCCAAATAATAGCAGCCATCTCCGTTTGACATCGGCTACAGCGATCTATCATATTTCAGCGTGCAAAACATGTAAATTTGATACCCCCAGGACAACTACATTGTTTCCTTTCTGACGCACAGCGAAAGGGTTAAACACGATAATTAGCGCCGAGTATTCAGATTGGCTTCCTTAGCAACGGCTGTCGCTAAGACTCGTAACTGACGTGTATGTAATGTGCTGCAGATGGAGGTGCGGCTTACTAAAAAAAAAAACGGAGATTTACCACCCCGGTATCCGCTCTACAAGCGATCCACCTACGGCGAAATGCAGCGCAGTCAATTAAAAATCAAATCATCCCTTTACGAACATCTAGAGGACACATGCATCCTACCAGACAATACACAGAAGCGCATAATAGGTGTATGCGATTGACGATAACGAGCTAAACATTCAGGTTACCCGGGTGTTAAAAGACAAAAACAGAGGTGGGTACCTAACTTAAACCAGATACCTTAGGTTCGGCAAACCACATAAATTCGCTAGTCCTATGCAAACCAATAAGTGCATCACTACCTATAAAAATACATTCATTTAAACATTTCCCCGTTGCCATTGTTTTAAGAAAGCAAATGAAACGGCAGCATTTGCTCAAGTGTCAAACCGACAATGTGTACATCCTAGGGGTGTTCCGGCGAAAACCGGCGCAGGCGGCTATTTGTAAACGGACCGGCGGGGAACGTTATATAATGACCGGCAAGCGGAAGGTGTTGCAATTGTGAAATTATACAGCACTGCAAACGTCGAGACATCAGCCATGAAAATCTGATTGATCGTTTTAGCATCAGCACGAAAGGAACAACACTTCATGGAGGAAAGGAACCTCCGACCATTCACGGGACTAGCCGCACCATCGTTAGCAGAGCCAATTCCGTGTCGATAGTCTTATCCTCCTATCTGGCGGTGAGCGTTAATATTCACGGTGCATTCGGTGAACCGTGTTAAATAACAGGCGTGCATCAGTGGAAAAGGGGCGAGAAGTTATTGCATAAATACACAAAAATACCAAGATTGACATCTCGTTTGGAGGAAAAAAAAACCCAGTAAACACTGAAAACGAAGAGATGAATTTTATGGGCCAGAGAACCATGACTCACCACAAACAAGGCAGGAAAGGGACTGCCTAAAGAATGGAAGGAGCTTGCACAGCTCGGCTACGGACTGTGAGTCCCGAGGATCGCACTGCAGCACCGAACGACACGCTGACACGTACAGAGCGGTGGCATTCACCGGGTTCATCGCAGCAGCCTCGCAGCGGACAGAGCCAGGTCTGGAGGAAAGGGGGGGGGGAACAAAAACAAAAAAAAAAAACAAAACAAAACGAAAAAAAAAACACCCAGCACGCAACAGATCCGCCTTTCAGACTTGATAAATATCTTCTTAATTGAGCCGAATGACGTCGGCCACGGCTAGGTTCCGCACCTCATCGACCCCCGGTGTCCAAGAAAGGCGAGAGGGACATGCAAAAGGCATGGGGAGGGGGGGGGGATTTGCTCTCAAAAAGATCGGGCGTATTCAATACCAGGGAACAGATCACGGTGTTTAGTATCCCCAGTGTGTAGAAGAATACGGCGTGGCCGATGCACACAGTCTGTATTCAAAAGCACCATGTCAAAAACCGCATCAACCTGCTTCAGCGCTTCCCCTTCTTCCATGGCACGAAGTGCTTCCAAATCACCATTATCGATTAAAAAATAAAACAGAATCTAGTTCTAAAAAACACGTTAAAATGCTATTTAAAAAATCAACCGTGATTAAGATCTGCATAAACTCTTCCTTTCTCCAGACATCACTCGCATCTAAGTGCCACGCCAGTCCAATTTTTTGGGCTGTTCAACAATAAGCGGGCGGCGCTCCGCCGCCGAGTCCCCCGACCGCTTTCCCCCCGATTGCTCGCTAATGCTGGATGCAGCAAGCAGGGATTCAAAGCGGGCTTCTCGGTTCCCAAGCGCCCGTCGCCTCTCTACCTCCTCCCCGGGATCCCGCTCGGTTCCGGAGAAAGCCGCTCTTGCTCCCCCCCGAAAACACTGTCCGTCCAGGGCATTTAGCAATTTATAAATGATTGTTTTGGAGAGCGCGTCTGTTTGTTATCCACAGCTTCCCATGGCGGTAGGGCTGCAAAAAAAAAAAAAAACAGGCCAGTTGACTCAATCCAATCCAGTATTTACCCCCCGAACATCCGAATTGCAAGAAAGCAGGAAGTATGCGGGAAAAGTCGCTCCACGCAGTGCACGAAGGGCGCAAAAGGCCAGAATATATGCTGAGATTTTTAAGAGGACGAAAATCTGCAGTGCTGGCTCCGGAATATGTGGAACAAAAATAGGCCGCTTTTTTCTTTTCTTTGGATCTATCCCTCCGCTTCACCCCCCTCTCCGATAAGTTCCGCGTAACCAGAGAAGGCTCGTTTGATTTCAAAAATCAGCTTCAATAAATCCCATTTGCTTATCACGAAAAATAATCCCGTTGCTCTCGGTGTGTTTATGTATCGCTAGATGTTTCAATAGTGTAATATAGCTAGCTTAACTATGGAGGCTTCTCCTTTGCCTTTTTCCTCTCCGCAAATGAAGGAGGAGGGGGCGCTGTGACCCACATCTCGCGAGAAAAGGGTTACGAGATCTCGCGAGAAATGGTAACCGTGGTTACACGACTGTGTTGTTTTTAACCCGCTTGGTAATCTCAGAATGGAGAGTAGATTGATGTTCGTGTGGAGGACTGCTGTTTTGTTTTCGCATTAATATAACACAAACCTGCGTACTGGCTACTACGCCTCCCTACAATCACTAGGATAATTCATACGTCCGTGTCATTTTTCTTCAGTAAAAACTGGTGCAGTTTGCTATGCATGGAAATAGACACACAGACAGACAGATAGACACACAGACAGATAGATAGATAGATAGATAGATAGATAGATAGATAGATAGATAGATAGACAGACATATAGATAGATAGATAAATTCTTGATTCCGAATTAAATACACACAATAATACACATAATAATAGAACACTCAAGGATTAAGGAGGTAGATATGGATGCTGTCCAAATGGTCAATACCTCGAAAAGCTGTATAGGTCAAAGTGATTATTAGTGCAAGAATAATAATTGCTTCTATACATAATAAAAAATGTAAATATACAACAATACAATACAACACAACACAATATAATACAACACAATACAATAATATAATATAATATAATATAATATATTCTGCTCCTTGACATAGGATCCCACACTCCATCAGAGCACTTGACTGGATAATAGTTTGGGAGGTGTTGATGAAAATATGTACAATAAAATATTTCACTATAGCCATCACAGAGAATGTTTAAATTAATTAGTTTAACGTGGTTGGTCAAAATTTGTAATTATAATAATGTTTTCTTTTTCAGTTGTTTTCAGTTGTAGATGTCACACTATTTGTGTTTTCTATCATTTGCAACTATGATGATGCTTTTCTTGTGGTACAGTAATGTATAGGAATAATCTAGTTAAAGAAGTCTATGCTAATATGTAATCAAAGTTAAACTGCAAAGATAATACCCAAAATGTCGTAATACATACTTCATGCTACAAAAAAGGCTACAGACTTTATTGTATAACAGGTGACATATATTTGAAAGTGGGCGTGTGATGGGTGTGGCAGAAATGAGCCATTCACACAGAGATAAAACCGAAGTTCCGGTTTTTAAAAAAGTTAACACTGGGAATTGTAGTTCTAAAACGTGACATTCAAGCCACGAATGTAGAACTATACGAAGCCTCTTTTTGAATGTAGTGCTTCTAACTTCCGGCCGTCAGAAACCCTTCCCCCTCTAGCTGAAAGTCTCATCTTATTGGTCATCCGGACTAAAAGCATTAAAACACGATTGGCTACGACAAGGAAGCCGATCGGCCATCATTTTTTGTGCTTGCTCTGCTATGGCGGCTTTCACGGTTGCGAGGAGCGGTGGCAGATTTCTGCGGGGGTTATACGCCTTTAAGGGCCTGGGGACCGGCAGATATGGACCCGCCGTTTCGGCGGTCCGCTCGCTCACGCAGCAGCAGATGCGCTCATTCTGTGCCGGGCATCTCTCTGTGCAAGAACGAATAGAGAAGAAGCGTAGGGCGGCCCTGGTCGGGGGAGGTCAGAAGAGAATAGATGCACAACACCAGAGGGTAAATCTAAAGTTTTGATCGCGTGTAAACTGACAGTCAAAACTCTCACCCCCATTCTTTGCTTCTATGAAGTGACCACAATAAAAGGTCATTCACGTTCCGGCGTTTTTAAATGAACCAGGTTTAAACTGTGTTCTGCGTATGTCATTGCATGTATGTTGCATGCCTTTGCTGGACTATGTATTTAAATCAGTATTAATATTTGAAGGACATGTCCCATGATTCAGAGTACACTCGCAATGCTTTCCTATATGTCTAACAGGGGAAGCTGACCGCAAGAGAGAGGATCGAACTTTTGCTGGATCCCGAGTCCTTCGTGGAGTATGACATGTTTGTGGAGCACCGATGTTCAGATTTTGGGATGGAAGCCGATCACAATAAGGTTCCGCTGCACCTCTTGCATGAATATATTTGCAGGAGGCTAAAATAAAATCGAAAAGCAGCCAAGCAACCTAGACATATTTGAGTGGTTGCTCACGCGCGTGTTTTTCCAGTGCGTGTGTTTCCACGCACGGTGATCTGTTAGTTTACGCCTCCTTGGTCCTGCATGACTTTGGCAGTGAATGTGTAATAATCCGATATTCATGGGCGGTTTGTACTATGGCAAACTAGGTACGTGTCCTGCACGCTCTGATTCACTTAAATACTAATCGGGGGTTGGTCCAAACAAATTATGAATTTACATATAAAGTATTCCCACAAATGTTTTTAACTTTACTCCAGTAATTATATTGTTTTTGTCCTATAAACATGCACACCCTGTTTAAATTATTTTTTATTTTGTGGGCACTTATTTTTAGTGTAGATCTGAAAGATTCTGGTGAATAGCAGGTTATGACATCACTTATTCCTCATAAAATATTCAAGTACATAATTTTTGCAGTACCCAGGTGACAGTGTCGTGACTGGACAGGGACGGATTAACGGAAGGCTGGTGTACGTCTTCAGCCAGGTATATCTCTGACGTGACCGGACACTTGTGTTACTGGCGGTTCATCGAGACCAAGTCGAAGCTCACTGCCTTTCTCGTTGTGAATTCCAGGACTTCACGGTGTTTGGAGGGAGCCTCTCTGGGGCCCATGCTCAGAAGATCTGTAAGGTGATGTCAGAGTCTCGTGCGTCACCATGGCAATGAAACCTTGGGCCAGTTGTGCCCAATTTGTCTTCGTTGTAAAGCTGAATGTCACACGGACTGATGAATTTCTGCTTTCTAATGAAGTAAAATGCAAACTCTTGCTAGCGGTTAGCCTGGTCACCAAACCAGCATTGTGCTGTGAGCAGAAAGGCATCAGACTCTGCCTCCTCCATCAGATCATGGACCAGGCCATGTTGGTGGGGGCCCCGGTCATTGGCCTCAATGACTCTGGTGGAGCACGAATCCAGGAAGGGGTGGAGTCACTGGCAGGATATGCAGACATTTTTCTGGTAAAAATAAAAGATGAATGCGGACTGTGTGCGGTGTGTGTGTGTGCACGACGTGTTTGTCAGCACCTGTCCTTTTTTTCGTGAACAGAGGAACGTAACGGCGTCTGGAGTCATTCCCCAGATCTCCCTCATCATGGGTCCTTGTGCAGGAGGGGCTGTCTACTCCCCTGCCTTAACAGATTTCACATTCATGGTGAAGGTAAGCCTCCCACAGTCCATTGTGTCGAAACGACTTTGTGTTTTTGCAGACAATGTTTTTTTTTTTCCCCCAAAAGTGAACTTTTCTTTGTTATTCCTTCTTTGTTTTTCTTTGTTTCTCTCTTCCTTTATTTCTCTTTTCCCTCCCTCCTTCCTTCCTTCTCTTTTTGTCTCACACTGTTGTTAAATGCCTTAAGTTGACTAAAATTCTTGTATTGTACTGCTTTTCTGTTGCATTGTCTTGTCTTTAACTGCACTGCTGTTTTGTCCCTTATTTTCTCTTCTTGATCTTATGCCTCCCCCCAAACACCTGTCCCCTACCCAGCAAATACAGCACGAGAATTTCACTGCATTCCTCAGAACACGTGACAAAAAAAATCTTGAAATTTGAACTCAAAACATTTATGATGGAGGATCTCTTTGTCTGGTCGGTATAATTGATGGGGGTTTTACCACGCACACACAGACCTCACACTCTCACCCTGACAGGACACGTCCTACCTCTTCATCACTGGGCCAGATGTGGTGAAATCGGTCACCAATGAGGATGTGACTCAGGAAGAGCTGGGGGGAGCTAAGACTCACACCGCTGTATCTGGTGAGTGATGCCGGTGGCGACTCGTTGGCAGTGCCCTGCATGGAGATGGCACATCCTCCCAACTATTATCCCTGTAAATGAACGCCGTTTTAATTTGCCCATAAAGGCAGCTCTAGCTGGACCTTTGGCATTATTAGCCACCTGATTTTAATAAACTGTTAAAAATGGTTTTCAACAAAAATATTGATAAATTAAGAAATAAAATGTTGTTGCTGTATTTTCAGGAAGCATGCAACAAAAATGCAACTCGACAGCGGTTCCAGATATTTTTTTTTCCATTTTCTCCATTTGCTTTAGGCGTTGCCCATAGAGCCTTTGAGAACGACATTGATGCTTTGCTGAACCTCAGAGATTTTTTCAACTTCCTTCCTCTTAGTAACCAAGACGCAGCTCCTGTAACGGAGTGTCACGATCCAAGGTAAGGGTAAATCGGAATTAAAGGAAACTTGGGGAAAGGACTCCCCCTGGTGGTGTTTCATGCACAAAACAACCTGCTACTAAATATTCCTGATACTATTTGGATTAGAGCTGTATAGGGGATTCTAATGTGTTCCTATGTATACAGTGGTCAAATCATCTTCGTTTGCACTATTATTTTTTGTTTCTTCCAGTGTATTAGGAGTGGCCTGTTCACCCTGTGTAGACATCCTGAACAGCAACATTTAGTTAATAACTACAGTTTTGTTTAACTAGAACAAAATTTTGTGGCCCCTTCAGCCAAAACAATGTAACGGTGTAATAAACATGCAGGTTGGCTCTCAGTTGAACATGGGATCAGGGCAGATTTATTGCAGCTTTTTTTAAAGTATGGAATTGTGGGAAAATCGTGATAGGCTATTTTTGTTTCCCCCTTCCAGTGATAGACTTGTGCCAGGCCTGGACACTGTTGTTCCATTAGAATCCACCAAGGCCTATGATATGTTGGACATTATTCACGGCGTAAGTGGCCATCTACCCACGACTGAAATAACGTGTGACCACAGAGCCCTCCGTCAGATCGGTGCCCACACTCTTTCTCTTCGCAGATTGTTGATGAGCGGGAGTTCTTCGAGATTATGCCCAACTACGCCAAGAACATCGTGGTGGGGTTCGCCAGAATGAATGGCCGCACGGTGGGGATTGTGGGAAACCAGCCAAAAGTGGCATCCGGTGAGCGCGGAGTGCGTGTCGGCGCGTGACTTCCTCACTGGGGGCTTGGGTTGACGGATGGTGGTTCTGCTCCATTTCAGGCTGCCTGGACATCAACTCGTCCGTGAAGGGAGCTCGCTTCGTCCGCTTCTGCGATGCCTTCAATATTCCCATCATCACCTTCGTGGACGTGCCGGGGTTTCTGCCAGGTAGGAAGAGGCTTGGTTGACTCAAGCCTGGCCTGCTGCCAGAACCTTGCAGAGATGCAGACTGTCCCCGACTTACGACCGCGGTCTGCTCCGCCAGAGACGACGTACATGGAAAGGGACGTACGTCGGAGTAGAATAATCATGCTGACTTTTAGGTTCGAGTGAGACTGGGGCATGTGTGTGAGGCAGTTGGTCACTGCCGTACAGTACAGTACTACGCCAAAGAATCTATCACACGACACGCCGCTCGCGCTAGGCAGCGTAGCACTGCCTGGCATATGGCTACCCTAAATTTAATGCACACCCTTTACTGTGCATCAGATGACTTGTACAAAAACAAAAATTCGGTTACTTACCTCTTGAGCAGCTTTCAGCTCTTAGCCGTCTCTCTCAGCTGCCGGAAGGCGATAGTTTCTCAAATGTCAAACCCCGGATGGACAGGTACGGCTCAGGAGTACGGCGGCATCATCAGGCATGGGGCGAAGCTGCTGTTCGCGTTCGCCGAAGCCACTGTTCCGAAGATCACCATAATCACCAGAAAGGTTTGGAGACGCCCGGCCCGGTCCGGCTCCACGGTGCCCTAACGCATGGTCTCATAGTTGGCCTTGCTTACTGACATGGCTGGGTCACTCCACAGGCCTACGGAGGAGCGTATGACGTGATGAGCTCCAAGCACCTCCGTGGAGATGTGAACTACGCATGGCCTTCTGCCGAGGTGGCAGTGATGGGTGCCAAGGTAACCGCGGTCAGAAATGCTGCTACCCTTCAATTGCCGCCTTTGTGCATTAAGCTAAGGGGGGCCGTGCTTTCTGCTCCGTCTGGATTCCCAGGGTGCCGTTCAGATCATCTTCAGGGGTAAGGAGAACCAGGCTGAGGCGGAAGCTGAGTATGTGGAGAAGTTTGCCAACCCCTTCCCCGCAGCTGTCAGAGGTACGTCAGAGCCAAAGGAGGACCTCCGTCTCTGGGCATCCGGTGCCATGGTAACCACATCTGTCGCACTGCAGGCTTTGTGGATGACATCATCCAGCCGTCAGCCACCCGTAAGCGGATTTGCCGAGACCTGGAGGTGCTGGCCAGCAAGAAGCAGACCAACCCTTGGAAGAAGCATGCAAACATCCCCCTGTAACTGGGATGTGCTGCTGGACTCCCAGTGAACTCTGGAAGTTATTCACATTAACTGTATTGAAAAAAAATCTAATAAAGTTTTTAAATAACTACTCATTACCGTGACGGCACAAGTGCTGTAATTAGCTTCACATTAAACATGTTTAATTTAACCAGAAGAGATTTTTCACGAAAAAAATGTTTTAGAACAGTTTATTAAAGGGAACTGTAATACATCCGCTTCAGGTCGTACAAAAGAAACTGTTTAATATTGAAAATGTACAATTTACAGGATTACTAGCAAAACCAATCAAGAAGAAACACTGGGAATATAAAACCTATTGGGACAGATTTGGGGGATATATATATATATATATATACCCATGGTGAAAGTACCAAGATATGAAAGTCATTGTGCAGTCTACTATATAACTTTAGCTGTTCTGATAACACACTTCCGAGGACGATTACGACAGCACATTGCAACGTGGACTGAGAGCACACAGCCTCTGCTGTTCCCTCCGGAGACGCGGCGGGCCGCCAGAAAGCCAGCCGTCGGTGCCGCGCCTGGGCCTGTGGCCCCCCCGTGGGCCTGTGGCCCCCCCGTAGGCCTGTCCAGTTCGGGCTGCTGGTGGGGGAATGCACGGTGGCTACAATTTGGCAATAGGTCTTTCGCAGAGAGGACCGTATAAACATTTGACAAATCTCACTTGATTCAAAACTTTATACTAAATCTACTAAAATTCAAAATACTTTAAGCTTGTATTTTTTTATTACTTAAAAAAA
>JAODJW010000043.1:4795906-4811269 GCA_026777045.1 Hyperopisus bebe
AAGGGGCACAGATCCTGCATTTGGACTGTACACAAACGTCTAGTGAGAACATGGAATGAAACCCATCTGGCTTATTGTAGCTGGGGGGTGGGATATTAAAATAAAAAGGGGGGGGGGTGATGTCGTCATACACACAGTTCAAGAGCAATCTGTGCCCAAAAGTGATGTTCCCTGCATCAGACTAACAATAACTATGCCTGCATGAGACCAACCACGACACCACAGAATTACACTTCAGTAGAGGAGTGGGCTGACACGTGGAAAAGGCAAAATAATGACGTGATGCCTGTTTGAATGCTGTCCATCCATCCATCCATCCCTCCATCCACTTTCTGTACCCGCTTCGGGGTCACGGGGATCCGGAGCCTAACAAGGACGCTCCGGTCACAGGGCAGGGAAGAGCCCCAGATGGGGCGCCAACCCAAAGCAGGTTTCAATACCGTGTTGTACATTACTCGTTTTTCATTGGGGAAGGGGGTGAGAGGGAGACAAACATTACAAGTGAACTACCCCAAAGCTATACAGTGTTAAAGACCTAGGCAGCTGGTGGAACACTAACAACAAAAAAAAAAAAACAAGAAAATCATCTTTAAAACATGGGATGGGGATTTTTTCTCCCCCCGGCATAATCAACGCAGTGGAATGGGGGTGGTTAACGAAGCAGGACGCCACCCCCCCCACCTAGTCTATCACTACCGGCTATTTCCACACGGGCAGTTAAGCTAAAAGCTCTCGTACGGCACAGTGTGGGCCGCTCCGACGCGAAACTCAACGTGCAACGTCGACCGAGACGAGGCCCATATGCGTCGCACCTGTGGCGTCCCTGTTACGAGCTACGGATGAGCGCGGACTGCCGCGGCCGCCGAATGCGGCGCGACGCAGACCCGCCATCGAGGTGATATTTCGGTACGAGGTCAGACCAATGACTGCATAACCGCAAAGATGCCTCCCTCCTTATCCGATTCCTGTGGATATAACCTTTTTTTCAATTAAACATTACAAAGAGCATCGAAAGGCTTTTATAATGTGGCGCTCCTAAGATAGGATGGCACAAGCAATCATCAGTTACAGCGAAAAGCATAAATGGGAATATTCCTCCAGGTCCATTTTGAGATCAGCAGGTAACTGATGTTTTTGCTCCTGTTCGTATTTTTTTTTTTGGGATTTTTCACTTTTTCCTCCAAATATTTAACAGGCAAATCACAGTTAAGGAGGCCCTCTTGCTGGGAACCAGAAGGGCCGTCTCTTCAGAACATGGGCATGGTGAATCCCTGCGACAAACAAGAGGCGGCACAAGTTAGGGCACGTTTTAATGTGAAAAAAGAAACAGAAAATACGGGATTGGGGTAATGATTGCTTATGGGTCTCTGTGCCACCCTGACCACGGGCACGCCTAAGCCGATTGGCCTGTCTGACACACCCCCTCCCGTGCCCAATGAAATGCCACCCTGACCACAGGCACGCCTGAGCCGATTGGCCTGTCTGATACACCCCCACTTACCGAGTCATCCTCGATCATGGCCGCCGAGTCAAAGAAGTCTGGTCTCAACTCTGCCCTCTCTCGTCTGTTCCTAGATGGCGGCTGGGAAATAACGACAGGGGCAAAAGTTACGATTCCATTGTCTCATTTCAGTTCACCTGATCACAGTGACAGCCTTCCTCGCCCAGCCTGTATTTACTCTGGGGGTTGTCAGACACTGGGTATCCCAGGGCCATGGGCACATAATGCAAGAACAGCGTGACGCTGAATCTGCAGACAGCGATGGATGGTGTCCCCACATAGATCACGCCCCACTCATACTCACTCAGGGAATTTCTCAATTCTAACTAATGATATTCCTCGCGATCAGAGTACCGCTAGCACTTTGCAATAGGGTTCTGCTGGTAATCATATAAGGGCAGCAATCTCAGCATCTATGTTTATTAAGAACGCCCATAACGTTAGACTCTAGGAAGATGGCTAGCTAGGCCATTAGAGACCTAGATAAAAGTGTAGCTACAAAGTAGCTGTCTGATTTATAATAATTTATATTAAACATTCAATTAATAAATATTTTTGAGACAGCATGTTACTACGCAATACACAGCTGATGTAAACAAACTGACCAAGTCGATGACCATGGTGTCCTCAAACTCCTCGGTCATGTCCTCCAGCTGACCACGGGATGACATCATCACGTCCTCGAAGATGGGCTCCGCGTCGTCTTCCATGAGGCCGCGGCTGCGACGTGTACAGACACAGGCTCTCATGCCACACCCGCACCTGAGTCCCCCCTCCTCATTAACACCACCCCATCCCCCCCCCGCCCCGTGCCTAATCGGTTCTCTTGCTGTCTACACCAGGTGTCCCGAAAGGACTTACGAGTGCATCATAAAGCTGACTCCTCATGTTCTCTAACCCCCGGAGGGGGGGTACTTACACAGTCTGCCTGACTCCCCCACTCCGAGCCTTCATGTAGCTCATTCCGGTCCGGTCCTTCCTGTTCACCTCCTCCAGCTTCTGCTGGCTGAGCCAGGACATCTGCATCTGGGGGCTGCCAGGGCATCTCCGTCAGCTTCCGCTCGCAATCACGTGACTTGGCAGTTTTACTGCGTAATGCGCTTAATGCCGTTCCTGACGCAATTAAGTCAGAAGTATTTAAACTGTGGGGCTTTGCCCCCTGGTGGGGTGCGAAGGAGTTGCAGGGGGGCACAAGTGGGGGGGGGGGATGTTGAAGGCAGACCTCAGAAAAATTTAAAACTGAATTAAGTAATTTAAGAAAATCAGAATGGCTAACTTACACGGCTAGGATCTGGCCAAGCTGTTGGATGCAGAAGGAGTTTAAAGGGATTTGCTGGTACCACTTCCCCTGTAAAAAGGCGCCTTACTTGTGGACGTAGTCAGACTCAGAGCCGGGCTCAGAGTCTTGGTCCGGCATGTGTTCGGCTGCCTGCCGCGGGTTCTCCCTCAGCACGGTGGAGGTCAGCTGTGGGGTCTGCAGTGCCCCCGGTGTCTGGATGGTGTCATTACGCATGAGCCACGAGCCCTCCACGCTTTCCTCTGCTGGATTAATCATGCAAGATGAATTCCCATGAGACCACAAAGGTACGTGGCCACTTTAAGGTCACAGGACAATGGAGATGACGCCTCTCACCATCGATCCTCTTCTTGTGCAGCGGCGGGCGGCCCTTCTTGCTACGGACGGAGCTGGCCTTGCTGCTGGCGCCGCCGCTGGTGACGGAGAGCCGGTCCTCGTCACCACCGGTCAGCAGCGAGTTGCGGTAGGAGATGAGGGGCAGCCAGACGTCTTCTCGGCGCTCCATCATCTGCTCCGTCAGAAACTTCTCCAGATAGGAGTGGCTAACAGAGAGAGGCGAGGCCACAGTGAACAAGACAGGCACGGGGCGACACGCTGACAGACTTTCGTTGCTTAGACCTGTTAGGTTCACTTACACAGTCTTCTTGTCTTGCCGCAGGAGCTTGGAGGAGAACTCGCTGAGAACCTCCAAAAAGGCCAAGTTAGGAGGCGGATACTCAGCCCCTTTTGGATTCTGATACTTGAAGGCAAACTCTATTCCATCCCTAAGAATTGAAAACACAAAAGTTTGATGAGATGTTCCTGAGTCACATCTACTTTGTGATAAACATCTGTCCTTCGAATCAGGGAATGCCAACAAACATCTGGCGTCAGCAGCACCCAGAGGTGCCCCCACTCACTTGTGGAGCGTGGCCACAGCCTCCCTGGTCTTGATCTGGTCCAACCCAAAGGTGAGAGCGAAACGGCGAGCCAGCTCCTTGATACCACTAACGTGAGAGGACGTCCTGTCCAGGTTGGGGCCCTGGTCCTGAATGAGCTCGTTGAATAGCTGTAAGAACAAGCGGTAATTTCTCATGAATGAAGGCTCTGGATACTGATTATGCATAAAAGTCTCATTCAGTAGACCAGTGTTTGTCAAACCAGTCCTCAGGGACCCCGAGATGGTTCATGCTTATGCTCGTTCCCAACTCCCAAGCAATTGTCTAGTCTAGGTGTCCCGGGGGACTGGTTTGACAAACACTGCAGTAGACCAATGACAGGGCATCACTCCTGTCAGAATCGCTCACCTGCTGAAGGCTGAGGATGAGTGTCTTGGCGCACTGGATCTTGTCAGTTTGCCTGGTTTTGCTCAGAGTCTCTTTGATGATGTCGCCGTAATCGTTATAGTACTGAGAACAGGAAATGAGGTTAGATGGCGTCAAGGCGTGCTGGTCAACTGCAAGAAATGGGCACCTTCCAGCTCACCTTCATGTAGTGTTTGAAGATGTCCGCAGCGGCCGGCATGTCCACGATGTCGTAGATGATGAGCTTGCTGAAGGCAGCCAGGAGGTTCCTCCGCTTGTGTAAGGCCTCAATCTTATTGGCTTCGTCCTCTTCATCGCCCTCTGTTGGCAGCGTAATGGGACAGTCAGCACACAGTCAGATCTCACAACCTCAAATCTCCACGTATTCGTAGCACTTCAGTTTGCCTCCTAGCCATCTGCTAAGCACCATTAATGCCCCAGGCCCCCCCAGACAGCTCCCATGGCGGTAGGGGTTCTGACCCATGCTCTGGCTCTCGTCGTCCTGGTCAATGAAGACGTGATCCAAGACGAAGCTGAGCAGCTCGTTCTGCAGCTGCGCATCGGGATTAAAGACCAGCGGCTGCAGAGCCTCACGACCCCCGGTGGTCAGCTGGTGGCTGAAGATCATCAGCAGGTCACACAGCAGCATGAAGGCCTGGGGTGGGAAAGTCACGGAATGGAAGTGAAATTATTCTTCGATTCCAGCTGAGTATCTAGCCGCATCTCTAAACTGGTTGGCAAGAGCACCATGGGAACAGCCAACTGAAAAATAAACAAGGTCGGCCTACTCAGTTTCCTAGTGCGCCACCTGGTGGCCATGGACAGGCTGCAGTAGTTCATAATGACATTTCAATAACCATGGATAAATTGTAGGTAGGTAGCTGAAAGTTTAATACCATGTGACTGCAAGAACTAGCTTCAGGCAAATATATATATGAGTATTTGACACACACAGACACACATATACAAATTCTCCTCTACTGAACTTTCAGAAATACGAATGAAGAGGACTGTAAGTCCATATTCATTGGACTTTCATTGGACTCCTGTTTCCTGACCGCAACATCATTTTTTATTTTTATTTTTTTAACTGCCCGCCGGTTCCACCTAGTATGACTTCTGGCCGCTACTCCCGCCACACAGCAGCGTAGCGTGCGTACTCCCAGCATCCTAATTCTTTGTACTTGCGTATACCCTTAAAATGATGTTGAATAACGACTTACGAACATTTCAAGTTATGAACAGGCATTCAGAACGCATCTCATTCGTAAGTAGAGGAGCTTCTGTATATAGGAATCAGGTAAAATTACATACGGACATTTTATCTATATATATACCAATTAGCATTTGAATACGTAAATATCAAGAAATTGAAAATATAAAATGTCAAAGAATACCCAAGCCTAATACTAGGCAAGCATCAAATGTATGTCACACAAAGTCGATGCCTGATTGCACAAAAGGCGGAACAGTCTAATAAATCTATGCTATATCGTCAGAGGATGTTGACATGATGATCATCCTTTAATTAAAATGCAAGACTTGTGTAACGTACATTGGTGGTGCACCTCTTGCTCATGTCATGTTTTGAAGGAAAACACCAGTTTTCTGCTACCATAAACAACATAGTGAAGGCTTATTATGAAAAATGATACATATAAATAACAGGCAGCAGTCTTTTTCGATTCGCCCCCTAAAAACACATTTTGTTTACAGTCATGCGATAAGCTACCGGCAAATGCTAGAACCAACTGGACAGACAGGCTGACCGCGTAACGGAAACGCGGCAACCCAGAGGAGCCTCGACTCACCTGCTCCTTGACAGGCGTGTTGACGTTGGACAGACACTGCTGGCACACAGCCAGGAAGGACTTAACAACCCTCCGCAGTGCAACAAGGTCATCCTGCGGGGGGGGGGGGATAATTATTAAATGCCATCTCAAACAATCCAGACCGAGGCTTCGAAAAGAAATCAACACACAGAAACGTCTACACCAGGACGTCAAAAAAAATGTAAAAAAAAAGAACAAAAAGACGTACCTTAGTAGGAGAGCCTTCGGTAATCTTGACTAGCTGCCATAAGATTGAGTAATGTGAACACTGCAAGGCCTGCACCGCAATCTGTACAGGAAATAAGACAGGGTCAGAACAAAAGGACTAGCGTTCGCCGACCAATCAGCAGCGCCCGTCTTCATGCCGGGCCCCGCGTTACCTGCTCGGGCATGGAGCCCTGCTCGATGCCAGTTTTCAGTAACCTGTAGCAGTTCCCGAAAAGGTCCCACCTGGTGAGATCATGGGCGCTGCAATGACAGGAAGGAGTGAGTGGCACATCCCATAATGATCCCATTATGATCCCATTACAGCCATTATGGAAAATAGCAATCGTTTTCAGATTTATTAAAAAAGCGAGAAGAGCGACTCCTCTTTGGGGGAGAAGGGGCTCACTTATGGAAAGCTGTGAGCCTCTTGAGAGTGGAGAGGACGTTGTATACGTCGTCGTCGTCTGCCTCTTCACCCTGAGTGACGAAGACGACGCTTGAGATTGAAGGCAATCATCTCAGACCCAGGCTCCCCCGTGATTTCCCCGTAAGATCATCAAATTGTTTTCCATGCTAATTATTTTCGCACAGAAATTACTTTTATAATTAGTTTCCAGAGCAAAAACACAAACCCAGCCCCCAAACAACACGCACCTCCTGCAGCAGGTCCTCCACGGAGTGGCTGAAGCGGTCGACCATCTCGTCGATCAGCTGGCTGCGGGCGATGTCCACCCGGTTCATTATGGTGTACTCCTCGCTGCACAGAATGCTGTAGGTCTTGCTACAGGCTTCCAGCACCTCTGTCTCTGTGTGCTTCTCCACCACAAAACGGATTTGCTTCAGCAGGGCGTCTAGGTGCTGTGGGGCAGGGACAGGTGGGGGTCAAAGAGATGTGTGTGTCTCACCACATGCTGGACACTGACACTAGCTACACGATCATCCACATGATCCACTCCGAGCCAAAAAGGGGCCATTACCTTCTCCATCCGCCCAGCACTGTACACGTCCAGGTCGAAGAAGGTGGGGATCTGCAGGAGGTTGGCCACCTTCTCTGCATCTGCCTGATACTGCGCGGGTCACACGAGGTCAAGGGTCAGTGTGAGGAAGTGTCAGACCACCCCTGGAAGCTAGGGAGCGTGTGTCAAACGGACGTCGTTACCTTGGAGAGTAGCATGGGGAGCGCCATAATGAAATGCTCGGTTAACTTGTTTCTGTCGTCGATCTGAGTCTTCCTCTCTTTCGCCGTCAGAACCTGGAGAAGGGAGATCACTCGGTCACTTCCACATCTCTCCCAGGTATGCATCAAGTATTTCAATCCTACATTCTTTACCCTTTGCCAAATCAGAGAGAACAGTGCCCCCTGGGGGGGGGCGGCAGAGCACAGCGACTCACCCTCTTTCCGGTCCCTCTGCCGACTGGCGGGTGGGCCTCGGCAGCCTGGCGGATGGTGCACACCGTCAGCTCGATGAGGGCGCTCTCCTGGCGGTCAGACAGGGCTGAGGTAGAGGACAGACAAAGCTGTCAGGACAGGGGCTCCTCACATGCAGACCGGGAGCAGACAGCCAGCCAGCCACGGTACCTTCCTCCCCCTGGACGGGCTCCTCCAGCAGCAGTTCAGTCATGCACTCCCAGTCCTTAAGAAGCTCCTGGGAGCTCTCCCACAGGCTGTCTACCAGGTATGCTGCATGTTCGTGGAGCTGTCAGAGGACAAAGACACACTGAAGAGCCACGGAGGCAGAGGGGTGAATGTGGGCACCTCAGCCAAGGTGTCCGTTTGATATAAACATGCAGCAGGTGCCACGGCGTCACGAGCCGCGCTCACAGACCCAGACGTTTCCCAGCATTTTCTACCTCGCTTTCCAGGAAGAAGAGCACCAGCATGCGGATCAGGTTCCCGTTGGGGCTGTTCCTGCCCCGGCGCTTGGCCAGAGCCTCTTCCGCCTGAGGATCGTGTCGGCTGAACAGCCTGGAGATGGGACATGTGCCAAGGTCACGGCGCGGGCACCACTGGGCACGCGGTGCCAGTGGGCACGCAGCTCCGCCGCCACGTCTTAACCCCTTCGAGTAATTTACCCAAACTCCCAAACAGACGTTTGACAGATACAAACAAGGTCGTGAATCTCAAACGAGGCCTGAGCACAAGGTAATTCACACATTTTATTCATTTGCTGGCATGAAAAATAAAAGTCAGTCTCGAATGGAAATGAAGCAACACGAACCTTAATTGCCGTAATTAGTTCTCGTGTAAATTACAGCGGAAAAGCAAAGCAAACACGTAACCCCCCGAGGTTCTGATCGTAGCAGTCGGCCCGGTACCTTCCAGAACATCAAAAAAGACTAAAAGTACACCAACGTTTAAAAGTCGTTAAAAGCCACACCAGTTGTGCCGGTTGATTGAGATCCCAGAAACGCATAAATTCCTCCAGACAAAATACGTGTTTAATGAACCAGGCGGCGCCGCAGGGACGACCCAGGCTCTGGACACTGAATGATAAGCAGCCGGCTCTGCATAAAAGGCATTTACAAGCACGCTGATTGAAACAGTCTGGCCAATAACTAGCTAACGAATCAGGGGCAGGGTGGCAGCAGGAAGGGCCCCCACCCAAGCCATTAAAACCCACCCCCCCGAACTCACTTCCTGTGCAGGAACTCTCCCGCAGCGACCGCCACAGGCCTGTGGGCCGAGTAGACCAGGTGATAGACGTTCTCACAGTCCTCATTGGACAGGGCGTCCTCGCTGCCCCTGGAAAGAGGCGTGACGAGGGCGGAGTCAGGGGTGCGGAATGACCCGGCACAGGCGGGGGGGCTTGAGTGGGCAGTGGGCATGCCTCCCGGTGACTTACTGCAGGATTAGGGTCACCAGCCTGATGGCCTCCACGGCAACGTCGTACTCTTTGTCGAGTGTCATGGAGACGATGCGGTCCTGGAAGGGGACAGAAGGCACCAGGGTCTGAATGCGGCCTCTACGTCACGAACATTCTGATGCAAAGCACACACTGTTCAAATGGACCCGGTGTTCACTGTGTATACATACATTCATCATCCCCGCAATTGAAGTGTTCATTCCTTACGGAACTGCAGGGGAATTAAAATATTCCGCCGCAGGCGAGGCAACCGAACAGACCAATTTGTAAGCGGAAAGGTGAACTGCGCAAAATCCCCCCAACAAAATAATCTGAGAATCGCAGCCAACATTTGCTCAGTTGATGTGCATTTTATTACATTTAACACACCCTGCCAAACATCAGCCTATTATATTAGTGCCAAAAAAGATGAACTGCACCTATGTTATAGACAAAGTCACCATCAGGCTCAAGCCCAGCACTGTAACTCCGAGATTCAATCTTTACAATAACAGAACAAAACTCTTTAGCATCAATACCCGCAGCCCCCCAGGTCCTGCCAATCACACTGCTTCACACCCCCCTACCTTGAATCTGTTGGTGAAGAGCTCTAGCTTCGGAAATAGCTCCCGGTTTGTGTAAAGGTTCTGCAGCGCCTTCAGACACTTCAGGCGGACTTCACCTTGCTGCGGAGACAACACCAGAGGGATGTTAGCTCAGATCCCCCAAATTCCCGAAAAGTGGAAGGTTGCTGTAGACGACCCTGGGTCTGTTCAGACGTACCCTGTCATGCAGCGTCCAGCCCACGTACTTCAGGTAGCTGTCGTTGAGGAAGGCGTCGCTGTACATCTTCATCCACACGCCGATCTCCTCGATGCAGATGGCTCTGATTTCGGCGATGGCGTCCCTAACGAAGTGGACGGAGAACGGTGTTGGGCGGACGATTCCTAACTTCGGCTCACGATTGGACGCGTCGCTTAACGTTCGACTCACCTGTACCGGTGGACGAAGATACCCTTGAAGATGGAGTTCATCATGTTTTCAATCTCGTCCTGGTTTTCCTGGAGCTGCAATCAGAGCAAAGAAGTTAAGTTTAAGGTTTAATTTCATGGGTCAAGACCACCAAACACCCACAAAACCGAGACGAGACCAGGGGCCCCCCTCAGATCCCACCTCCTTCCTCTTCTGCAGCAGGAGCTCCAGCTTCTCGTTGGCCCGCTTGCCGACGATCTTGTTCCGCTCGGCCTCATACTGCCGCTGCGTGTTGTCCTGATGTATACTCAGATTCAGGGCCACGTTCACCAGCGCCGTCATCAGCTTCATGGCTGCGTGGGAGCGACACGCCGTTAAGTACCTTGGCAGAGGGCTGGGATACCACATCTAATGGGCTTTGCGACCGACTCCAAAGGATGGCATGCAGTAAAGGACGTCCGATACAAGCGTGATTCAGTCTGACACTGATGATCAAACACTTAGAGGATGTCTCACCCGCCAGGGTGCTTGTGTGCCGGAAGGCACGGACTTGGGAGTCGGACAGGCCCGTAAGCAGGGAGATGACCGTGTCCATCATGTACTCGTCGTAGATGATGCTGTACTGGCACTGTCGGATCAGCACCCCGATGAACTCGCAGAAGTTGTAGCGGAACTTTTTCCACTGTGGCCCGGGCATGGTCAGCGGATAGTCACCACTGTCCTGAAGACGGTGGGGGAGATGTCAACAGTCAGCCACGACTCCGAAGACGCTTCTTTCAAAACTGCCGTCTCGCATCCCTAACTAGAAAGTGATGCGAGGAACCTAGTTGTTGATTCTTGAAAGAAGACTGGGGAAACCTTCGACGGGCGTGCGGTACCTCGTCAAACTCTTCTGTCATTTTCCGGATGATCTCCGCGTTTTGCATGTTTCGGAACATCTCGATCCTTACAGTGCCTGCGAGTAAAAATGGAGGAGAATCAGGGGAAGAGCAAATTTCACAGAGAAACCGCCGCTTGCCAGATTTTCCACGCAGGGGACCTGCTGACTGAGGGACACTGATCACCTTTACAGCCGGAGCACTGGATGAAGAAGTTGATGAGGTCCAGAAGTGCTATGTCTCGGTCGTGCTTGTAAGACTCAATCCAATCATCCACCACCGACTGCAAGACAGGAAAACAGGGCTAAGGGCTAGAAACACAGCGTGTGACAGGAAGTGTGCGAGCTGACATCGGGCAGACAGAGGAAGTACCTGCATAGCGCTCTTTCCTAGCCGGACCACCTCGAACAGCGTGATGGCATCCCCTTCGCCGTTCTGCTGGGCCACGCCATTTGGCTTCCGGCCCCGCGGCGCCCCCGACTGCGGCTTGTCCAACGGCGTCTTGCGGGGCTTCTTATTGGCCGTCTGCAATTTTCAAGGGGTTGGGTGCCGGTTAAGAAACTGGTCACAAGTATAAGCAGACAGGTGCAAGCGAGCTCTCCGCTTAAACACTGATATTAAACAGTCGACGAGGCCATCCCGCAGGAAACCTCAGGGCTTAGGAGTCGGAAGGGGGCCCCGGTGGGGGCCTGAAACCACGCCCCCCACCCAGGTCTTACGGCTTCATGGCTGGGCATTTCAGATTTACACTCTAGCTTCACAGATCACACCCATCCCAAGAATTCCAGCCCAGATAAACAAAGACACAGCGCAGGCTGCCCCCCTGGCAGCCGACGCAGCAGCGGGTCCTACCGGCGGCCGGCCCGGTCTGCCTCTCTTCTTCTTGCCCTTGACCTCGCCGGTGTCCTCCAGCTCGCTGACGCCCAGACTGACGGCCTCCGCTTGGCCCGGCTCGTTGGTAGAGTCCCTGTGTATGGGGAGGGGGCACGGGCAGGCGTGGACGGTTTTGGCACAGGTTATTTACGGGCAGGTGGGCGTGCGCAGACTTGTGCAGACGCATGCACAAATGCGCATACATTTACACGGAGGCCTAGGATAGTGATGACTGTAACTCTATGGTCCAGAATATATGCAAAATATAAGAATATTACCATAATATAAAACTACATAAAACTGCCATGCACAAAAAAGAACGTCAGTAAGTATTCTGCGACAAACGACAATACAGCCACAAATAGCCAAACCCATTAAGATGTTCAAAGAAATGGGGCGGAGCGGATATGACTTTAAGCGGATACTCACTGCAATACCGGCAACTCTGACGTAATCATCGTGGAAAGCGTCTCCCCCCCCAGCAGCTTCCGACAGCCCTTCCGAAGTACAGCTGTGTTTTCTGGGTGCCTGATCAGCGAACACAGCCTTTGTCTCGGTCACTGGTAAGGATGGGTAGGAGAAGTCGTCCGGATCTCTCACGCCACCTCCAGGATGGTCACATCACACAGCCTGCACAAAGGTGCACAGAAAGGGGTGCTTATAACTCCCAGCTGCGAGCAAACAGCCCCCCTTAAGAGCTAAAACTTTCAACTGATTCAGCATTTCCCCAAGACGGCGATTTCAGGTCCATGTAGATTTTAGAACACACTGCCATATTAAACAGTATCAAACACAAAAACTGCACACAACGCATCCACGAGACTATGCGCAAGTGTCACAGATTCTTCTAAGCACCTTCAGACGCCAATTTTCCAGTCAAGCACATGTCTGGTTTTCCCTCCGAGCAGGAAGAAATCGAGGCCGGAGGAACAGAGACACCAACTGGCAGTTCACTGAACTGCAACCATCCAAATCAGGCAGGAAAAAAAAACTTTTTTCCACAGTCAATAGTCTCCTTTTGCCTTCAAAATTTTGAAACAAAAACGATAGGAGCGAAAGTCAAGTTTTTTTCCCCCAAAACTGGTTTAACTGTATTATAAATTGACCTAGTCCAACAGACAGTATAAATAATGATTTTTTTGTAGCACAATACACTAAGCATTTAAATATAAATCAACAGGAGATATCCCCAGTTCTTCTGCATGAACACCTAACAAACTGCAATTGGGTGGAAGGGATTTTAAAAACTTAATAGGGTTAATGGGGAGCTGTCAAAAAGACAGAAAATGTAAATATATATACAAAATAAAGTGAGCGCAGCGGTATGTAAAACCCCCACCACCAACTCTAAACCCTAAAAAGATGACAGTGAAATAAGGCAAGGTGACCAAACACAGACAGTCATAAACTTACGTGGATAAGCAGATGTACAAATGGCCCATTTAAAAATTATCAATGAACAAGGTTTCTGGCATGACCACTAGGGGCAGTATAAACCACAAAGTATTTTTACAAAAAGTAACGGGAATCACAAGTTAGCCAGGTGACAATTGCGTTTTGAACTCTAACACTTGTGGCAGGACATCAACCATATCGTTTTAATGTCAGGCTTCATTTTTACCACGAATGTCTTTTTTTAAAACAAGCGGTTTTGGTGCCTTAGCAAATAATGAGCTGAAAGACATTTGAAAACTTTGCAAGGGCAACAGTAGGGGGCAGGCTAAGAAAGTTTTAATTTAAAATGTCATCAGCCCACACGCTGCACGCTGAAAGGACCTTAGTCCATGCCGGTATCTCAGAGGTGAGAATTAAAGTATGGCAGTGAGAGGACCACAAGCACTGTGGCGGAGTGCCAGCCCCCGGGAATCCCCAGGGCAACCCCTTGATGTGTCAGACGCACAGTACGAAGTCATTGCCACAGCATCAGTGTGCTGTGTGCCTGAGATAGCACCCATAGTCCCAACTGAGAGCGGGGAAATCACGCGCCCATTCCGTAAGGGGCGGAAAAGGTCGTAGCTTCTTCGCGTTACGCTAAAATTGTGTCCTCCTTTTTGGTTTTTACACCATTAACACTAAAATTCCCGATGGAATCCAATGCACCCATGAAACAAACCCTCGTCACAGTGTTGGGGGGGAGGGGGGTAATGTCTAGGCAGCCACTAGATGGCTGTACACAGCAGGTGGAGCAAAACAAAAGCTGAGAGTTGTTTTCTCTGCAGGTGCGCCAGACTCCTCGCACTCCGCGTCTCACAGCTATCTGCCGCCGCGGGACCCGTGACAGAAACAAGCCACAGGCGAGCAGTGAGGATGTGCGGCCTGGCTGGGAGGTGCCCAGGAAGGGGGGGGGGCCGGGGGAGGAGGAGCTAGCGGGAAATCCCAGCTGTCTGAACCGACGGCCCAGTGTCACCCAGCAAACCCCAAATGACCCCACGTATTTTGGCTCGCCACCCTCAGTAAAGCCCTTTAATGGAATGGGGGGGCTGTTTACACTTGCAGGGGGGGAATGACAACTCCAAAGGCATTCTGCCATCGCTTCTGGTTTGCTGGACAGTCTATATTTAGTCCCCTGTGCCAGAAAGTGGCAGGGTGGCCAAGTCAGCTCACAAACAGCATAATGATCAGCCTGTGATTAATGCTTTGGAAAATAATTAGATATGAATAACAGCCCTTGAAGGTAAGCGGCTCCTGGTACCTTAGAGGCAGGCTGGCATCACGCGGAGCAGGACGTTTAATCTCTCCATTCAGGCGCTGTGCTTGGTGCAGCCACAACTGTCACCCACATGGTGTGTGCGTGGGGGGGGGGGTTTGTGGGTCACACCTTTCGCTTTGATCTGCTCAGGCAGACATCGCCACGCAAAAGGGTGTGAAATGAGCAGAGCAAGTGATGACGGGGCCACAGTAACTGCAAACGATGCAATGGAGGGGTGGGGGCTGGGGGGTTCTTCTTGTTTAGCCAAGCGGTTCGGTGGTTCCCAGGCTGGCCCACGTGCCCTTCCTGGAGCGGCCCGAAGCGGCACCGGAGTCAGCCACAGCTGGGAGATGCTGCCAAGGGGCCGCGCATCCCACACGCGCATCCCACACGCGCATCCCACACGCGCATCCCACACGCGCATCCCACACGCGCATCCCACACGCGCATCCCCACCTGCTCCATTCCCCCGCCTCGACTCCGTGTAGCGAGCACTGCGATGCTCCAGGCCGGTACAGACACGCCGTTTGCCACGCGAGTCGGCTTCTGACGTTTCCGCCGAGGACCATTCAGAGTGGCCGTTAACCACAGAAGCATCGAGTCGGAGCGGTTCATGGAATCTGAGGAGAGCGGAAGGGGTTTGGAATTTGAGTAAATACGGTCATGGACCCAAAGCTTAGTATTAAAGCATCAAGATGTACACACAGGAACAATATCCGACCTCCTATCTAGGGACCAAACTAGACACGATCCTATAAACCCTGAATGGTAGTCATATACTGAAAAGAGGTGATTCAGTCTGATTTCACCTAAATGCAGTCGTTCACTTCGTTCACATGCCATCAAACTGGGAATGCTCCTACCAAAGTGATGGATTCATTTCACAGCTTCCCCTCGTCATTGGAGGGCTCAATTCGGGTGATCGATGGCTGCATTTACAGCCGAGCATCAATTTCCACTGCTCCCCACTCCCCCCCCCCCCCCACCC
>JAODJW010000043.1:4811369-4825858 GCA_026777045.1 Hyperopisus bebe
CCCCCTCCACCCACACCAATACTATCAAGCGAGTCACAACGAGAGCAAAGTCTCTCCATTCGGACATCAGATGGGATTGCTGTACTATAATCAGCCGCGTGTACAGCTTTGTGTGCAAGACCACAGGAAATATGCACAGGGTCAACTCCACTGATTTCTCCTTAGGATGCAAACTTGGAATATAAACACATGGAGGGAAGGACTGCATATTTAATTTTTGTTAGTGCTTAATCCGAGCAAGAATAAAGCACCTCATACAAAGAATCAGCACCATCAGAAGAGCAGTCAGATCGACAGCTTTTATTCCCCCCCTCAAGCCAATGATTATTGCTCCCAAAAGTACTGGGACTTCACTAGCCGCTCTGCCCCCTATGTGTGACAAGCAGAACTGCGGCCTCATTCCACTCTCCTACCTCCAATCCAGATGTAGATGCGCCTGACCCAGAAGGGGCGAGCTAGACTTAGCGGTGCCGCCAATAAAACGAGGGTGACTGCCTTTCCGACTTCCACCACCGGGGCGTCCCTCCGGCGCACTTCCAGATGAGGACGCGTTCCCACCCGCCCCGTTAATTAAGGCTCATGCCTTATCGGCTCCAAACACAAGGTCGGCAAACATACATTAACGCAAATGAATATAAAATGAAGACAAACTGCTGGCGACAAGGCCCCTTTTCAAGGACTGACAGCCTGAGAAGCCGCCCCCCCAACGACCTATAAAATTCAGGACATTCAATTAGCGCCCCCACAGCCAGGTGCTGGGAAAAGGGGGACAATGGGGGATATTTAACCAAGCAACTGGGCACATTACACCTTAATTAAAATACACCCACTTAATAATTAAGATACAATAAAGTGCACCATAGGAGTGATTCACTGGCATTATTAAATAGGCTACAGAACACAATACAAAGGTCAATGTCCTTCCAAAAAATTGCGTAAAACACATTGTCAAACTACCATGGTTTCGGGCTATTTGAAGCAGTAGCAGGTCCCAGGGCTGCCGAGGATGAATTGTTAATATCCCTTTGTTCTGAATGCATGGATACAGAACACGCAATCACTTATTTACACACCTCAGCATTAAGTGTATTTATATCTGTGAGTAACTTTGTTAATAAGACTGGAGCCATTGTCAAATCACACAACTGTCAATTATGTTCCAGATAAACCCGTAATACGGCATTGTTTGCTGGGCTAAGCTCCGCTGGCTTTATTCTGTTGTTGGAAGAAAATTGCCAGGCAGTCTAAACTGTTTCTGAATGAATCAAGAATTGCATTGCATTTTTGAATCGACTCTGGTTTCAAGATACAATTATCAGTTACAAACAAGAATATCTGCAGAAAGTTGAGATCATCAGCCACCAAACAACACTGGTTTGATCAGTTAGTTGCTGCAACAGGACCTGAGCTTCAACCACTAAACACACAATACAACACTGAACGGTATTGATATTGTATGAATACCTGAAGTCTGCCATAAGATGAACTTAATACAATTTCTCTGTCAACGGCTCCATTATAGCTAACAGTTTAAGCCTAAAACATAAACCCACAAATACAGATATTAAAATTAGCAAACACATAATTTGCAACTGTCCTCTGGCAGCAGTTTTCAAAGGTGCAAAGTCAGTGAGACGTGCCCACGCATCAAACTCAGCTCAGACCTTATACCAATTACTTTGTCATCTTCACCGACTACCTCTAGTGGTGCCCCCCCTCCAGCCCACCCATCCAGCCTCAATTATTCATCCCTGGCGAAAGAGACGGGCATTGCGGATTCCTGCTTTGCTGAATAATATATGGCGTTCTGTCCAAAGTCATCAGCATGATCGGAGTATATAGTCAAGCACTCCCAGCACAATGAGGTGGGGAGGTGGGTCACGAACACTGGTGGCACAGATGCCATCATCTTATGTTGATATCAATACTGCCCCCCCCCCCCAACCTTTACTACAAAGCAGAGAATGCTTCATAAACTGGGCAAAGAATTACCTTCTTCAGACATTCAAAGGAACCTTAAAAGCTGAATCAAGATGGGGTGATTCCCATCACACAAGACGTGCATGACTGTAGCTGATCGTACCAGTAATTACACACAGCTGGGGAAGCAGACAGAGGATCATTTTTTAATAATAATGATGAACAACAACAGACTCCTGAAGACCTCCGATGAGTTAATGTCAGCCTGTGGTCTTCCCAAGCGCAACGGGGAGACATCTCTCCCGTTAACCAGGGAGGGCAGAGGGATGGTCCTCGACATGATAGGCCATACATCGAATTAAAGCTCCATCCCATTCGCACAGAAGCTGTCCTGGGACAGTACCATCCCATCTCACCTCCCCCCAGCCCACTGCGGCTACCAGGATCAAGCCCCGGGGCGGCGATGTCACAGTAATATTAGGAGCCAAAGCGGCGGCTGTATAGCCGAAGGCACAGGCGGCTGACACAGGACACTGTGTAACGAGAGCCCCGGCGGACTGGACTACACGAAGCGGGCCTCGAAGCTGGAACGTGCCCACCGTCCTGTGCCCACCGTCCTGTGCCCCGCCGTCCTGTGCCCACCATCCTGTGCCCGCCGCACCCTTCCCTGGCCCACACGAGAGGCGAGGCCCGGAATGAAAACATGATCATATCAGCATTTTAGATATACATCATCAAACGGCTGAACATTGGCAACCATAAATAGCTATGAAAAATAAATTACGGGTAAACAAAATAAACTAGAAGCAGGCGAGGAAAATGAGGACATATTAGGTTACATTATCTCTGCTGAAGCGCAAGATATTAAGGACGGCTGGGTGCAAGCTAATATCGGTAAAGCAGTTACATGGTTTGTAAATTGCCACTGTCCTGTTTCAGAGCTCAGGAGCAGCATTGGAAAGTGGAAAGGTGACTCCATACCTCTGAACCATGAGACCTCACATTTAGATCACCGAGGTTTTACAGGGTGGGGGCAGGTAATACAACATTTATACAAATTGATTTGGGGGGGGGGGGAGCACAAAGTTGCAGACAGAGCGCATCTTCCAGCATGCAACTGGCTGTCTCGCAAGCTCCCCGATCTCTCCAGTGTGCTATTCTCTGTAGTCAGCCAATCAAATCAGATGTGGAGCTTATGACCTACAAGGGTTGCCATGGCAACGCCTGCCTTCTGGAATACATGTCATGCATGTTAAGTGCCTTCCAGGAAAACACAACCCCTCTCTCTCTCACTCTAACACACACACACACACACACACACACACACACACACACACACACTCTCTCACACACACTCTCTCACACACACACACACACACACACACACACACACACTATACCATTATGTCAGAAAATATAGATACAAAAATGAACTGAAAACCAGTACGGGCTTAATTATAGAAAGCGAATACAAAAATAAACAAAGTGAAAAGCAGGGCCGTGTGACATCTTCCCAGGTATGAGATGGTAACTGTACAGGGCGATATTCACTCAGCACTGGGATGTTCACTACACAATGTGGGGGCTCTGTGATCTCATACACTCAGGGTTGGGGGATCAGGACCTTTCTGTGGTGCGCTTAAGGGACAATAGCGTCCCTAAATACAGTGTTACGTAAAACCCTTAACATGGACTAAGATACAGTTAACACTGATATGGATAGGATTAGGTGAATAGACAACGACCAACCGAATACAATGGGGGGTGGTAGGTCCAAAGATGAACACCTCCAAGACAAGGAAAGGGGCCGCAAGCCCCCACCACAGGCTCTAATGTTCCATGACACCCCCTGACCCCAAAGAGCTGGGGGAGGCCAATTATATACAAAAGACAATCAGGCAAACCAGGTGGCTGAGCGTGCTTCAGACTGGGAGGGGGGCACTCAGGCACTGTGCCCCTACAGGACAAACACTGAGCCAGCTCACCATTGAGGGTCAAACCGTGACTGAAAGCCCCCCCCCCCCCCCCACCGTCCTGTCTCCCCAGCACCATTGTGGCATTCTTTTAATAAGACCATTACATCACCACTGGTCCTACGAAGTCAAACCCCCCCGACACGGTCAACTGCCTACGACGGCCGACACTAAACAGAGGAACAGTGCCCTTGCTTTCCTGGATTGCCGGTGTCCATCCAGCTGACGCACCCGGGGCCCACCTCTCAATGTCTGTCCCATTTCATCAGCAATGCAACCAATAAACTCTTGCCTTCAAAGCTATAAATACTGGCAGGAATATCACCATGTATTAGTATTAAACTGAGAAATGGTATATTCACTGGCAGCCACACATGCCATATTGAATTTTGTTTTGAATTGCCTACTTCCTGACTCCACATTTTTCCTCCGTTGAGCGGGACGCACAAGAAAGAGGCAGATTGCTTGGCATTTTAGCACTTTTCACACGTTAGACATTTTCCTTCCAGGAGATACCCTCTGTTTTCAGCTGAAGTACCCAGAGAGCTAACAACGGGCTGTTGTTGTTTCAGTCTTTTGTCTAACTTTTGGGGCCCCTGACTGATCAATCAATAACAACCATATGCGAGACATCAACAGACATGGAGGTAGAAAAATATGCAGCATGCAGCAGAGTGTGAATCACAGAAGATTCATTTAAAGTCAGTGACAGTGGCATTTACACCAAGCACTAACTTAATCATCAAGTCCAATTACTTTGATGCAAGATTAAGCCAGGATCTGCCCTTGCAGCTCTGAACAGACATTAAAATTCAAGTATAAATCAATAAAAGAACAAATGCCAAACTGGAGGACGCCGTCTGTCTGCCAGCACTGCATTGGAGATGTTTATACTTCACAAGCACCAATGAGTTTCTTCTTCACCTCAGATCTGGCACGGACACCATGCTGAAAGACCGTACTTCAAAATGTTTGTGTAGCTGCACTTCTTGGCATGAGAAATCACAGCTCCCTGTGGCCACACCCCCAAGCCAGGAGACCACACCCACCATGGAATGCAATGCAAGGTCCTGCTAGGTGCCAGCTGGGCACAGGCTGCAATTCCACATCTCAGTTACACCAGACAAACTCGGATGAAGACTTAAATCTGTCAGACGTTACATTTTCACCGGCACATTAGCCTCTACCCACTCAAGTCTCCAACCGCCACCATAATGCTACCCAGTGCTGCCATGACGACCCATCATACAGCCATGCTTCCCTCTGGTAAACCAACAAGTACCACCTGAGATGTACCACTGCTTTATTTTGCAAAGACATTGTACTAAGCAACCGTCATGAAACTTATATCAAGACAAGGAAATCCATGTCTACTCTGTAAATAAACTGACATGATCACCTGCAATGTAAGGCACTTGCTATAAAAAACATCTCACAATGCAGGGGTCAGTCACTCCAGCAGGGTGCTGCAGAGCAAACAAACCAAAAGCTCGGGCCTAAACACAGCACAGTGTCAGAAGGGGGACCTTTTACTGGCTAACCTGTCACATTCCACACAGAGAGGATAACCTTAATCCATCAGAGCCACATTTGGCAACACGACGGAGGGCCGTTACCAGTGACAACCACAAGTGTGATAGCCGTGAGCCACACAATGAAGGCGAATTAAAGGAGTGCCATATGCACGTGTGCAAGGAGTGCTAAGCAAGCCGAAAGTAAAACACAGCTACGTGCAGCAGATCTGTAAACACAGACACACACAGAGGCACTGCTTCCTTGTCAATGGACTCGGAGACGCGCTACGTCTGTCCGCTCTCAGCGACTGGAGATAAAGGGCCCATTCACCTGATGGAATGGAATGCAGTTGCACTGGGGACCGAGGCTTTACA
This sequence comes from Hyperopisus bebe, assembly GCA_026777045.1. NCBI lineage: Eukaryota > Metazoa > Chordata > Actinopteri > Osteoglossiformes > Mormyridae > Hyperopisus > Hyperopisus bebe. The sequence continues at coordinate 4,817,152 of JAODJW010000043.1, forward strand.
GACGAAAAGACGAAAGTGCACGCGTGTGGGATGCTGCCGATGACAGCAGACCAAGGGTTGCAGAGCTGCCCCAAAGAATTAAATACGCATACATACATTTGTGGAGATTAGAATTAGAATTTAGTGATTGTCATTGTTGACACACCACAGTGCACAACAACAAAATGTGTTCTCTGCATTTAACCCATATGTCACACAGCAGGGGGCAGCTAATTCAGCCCCCGGGGAGCAGTGCTTGGGGGCGGTACCTTGCTCAGGGTACCTCAGTGGTGCCTTGCTGGTCGGGGATTCGAACCTGCAATCTTTCAGTTACAAGCGTCCGTCCCTAACCATTAAGCCACCACTGCCCAGAATGTCAGTATAAGAAGATAGGACAGTTTTAAATTATTTAGGGGGAGGGTGGGTAATTGACATACATGTTGTCCAGATGCTGATCATAACTGTTTAACAGACACAGATGGAAAAGGGTCTTACGTGGCTTTTTCTTTTGTTTATCTTAATGCAAGTTCAGCATACAAATTATCCACCCCCCCACACAAATACACACACTACTTCTCACATGCTGCAGTGTAAATAATATATTTACTATATAATAAATAATGATAATAATCATTAATAATAATAGTATTTCAGGGAGCAGAGAAGCTACAGTCTGTTGGTATCAAAGACACTTCGAACGAACGGGTTCATTATTTCCTCTGCTTTTCTCTGCTCCTTGTGCGACTCGCCTGACTGCTGCTATACCATGAACAGGCTCGCACTGATATTACTGGCCTTCTTGCACCCCTCCCAAAATCAAGGCGGCGGAAGCCCGAAACGCCGTACCTAAAACGGGCGTGATCCTGCTTGGAAGCCTTCCTAAAAATGCACAGGGCCGCACTATCACAGATGTGATCCTGAGAGATTAATGGCTCAAGTAATTCAGCAATAGTAATATTTCCCCTTCGCAAGAGCGCTCTGTCCGCCCCATATCCTCATTTTGACGTTTCATGATCCGTGCCACCTACAGAATTCCAAAGTAACACAAAAATGCAAGCAGCACAAATTCTCAATAGGAATTTTATTTTCCCTTCATAACATGCAGACATAGTTAAATTTAACGGCAACACAAGCATGCAACATTTAAGCACATGTTCCAGCATATGACATTTTTGATGAACAATCAATGCAGCGCAGCGAAACACTATTGAAAAGAATAAGTTTCAAATTCCTTAAATTTAGATAAACAGATGATCACACATTCATTGACAGAAACCAGAAATTCCAATTCTGACACATGATTCCAGGTTATGTCATTACATAGCTACTCAGTAAACACTGCAGTCCAAAGCACAGGTTGACATCTCTTTAAAACGTCGCTATTAGTGAAGCCACATAACCGGCTAATCGTCAGGCAGAGAGATAATACAGTCAACTGAGACACAGATGCCAGCTGCACCTTTAAATGTCTGAGAGGGATCACTGCAGACTTGTGACCCCTGCCCCAAGGCGCGCCCCCCCGTCATGGTCACATGGATCACATGTGCAGACACCATCTTTCCAAAGCTCTGACTGCACGCGGTTCGCTTGCTGCACCACAAAATGGAGACGGACGGACGGAGAGGGAGAGAGAGAGAGAGGGAGAGAGAGAGAGAGGGAAAGGGAGAGAATGCACTTGGCCCCCTGGGGGTGGGCAAAACGTGTGCTCTCAGTTTCCTATTAGCAACAGGATTCGCTAGTTCCACTGCTCCCAACACAGACACCAAAATGTCTCAGCCCCCCCCCCCCGCCTTAAATGCAAGCTAAAAATATCTCCCACCCCCACCTACCACCCATCAGCTAAGGACAAGGGGATGCTGGCCCACCCCCCACCTGGCACATATAGAGATGCCTGCTGGTTAGTCTGTGGAGTGCTGTAGGGGGGATATTGGTGGTGGTGGGGGGTGTCGCAAGGCAGCCATTTTCTCTTCTATGATCATGACAAGGAGCGCCCCCACCCAAGCTCTAGCTGTTAAACTGATATTGTCAACTGCCTGTTTAAGTACACAAAAAGATTGAGATAAAGCAGTCACTTTACGATAGGAAAGTGGCTGCGTGTGTGTGTATATGTGCGTGTGTGTATGCGTGTGTATGTGTATGTGTGTGCTAACCCTTTCTCTTATAACCCTCTTCCTGATTAGCATGTACGTGATGCAAATAAAAACCACCCAACAAACGCATCTATAAAACTGCATCCACAGCTCAAAACATCCAAAATATTATGAGCACAAGAACCAAGTATCGAAGGGCACTTTCTTCAATGTCAGAGCAGGCCTTTGATGGACACGACCAGAAACATGGAGCCTGAAGAAACACAAAAAAAACCATGACGTCCATGTTCCAGCTGCCCTCGGCTATACTGCAGTTTTTAAAATTTAAATCAATGACAGATGCAAGGCTTACTGCCTTTTGACAAGTGAACACAATCTTCCAGGAAGCAGGGGGTGAAGCTGCACAGGATCTGGACTTGTGACCAAACCGTTACTCGTTGACACCCCACGGGAGACTCTTCCATTGTACCCTCACTAAAGGAGCTAAACTAGGTATAGCCAACGGTGTAACTTCACCCGAAGCTGTTTGCTTGTTACAAAAAAGAAAGACTTTGGCTAAACCAAAACCAAAATCGCATCAGCACCCACGAGAGGATCCTCGCAGCACTAGATCCACAAGGCAGACATAACACCGATTCGTACCTTTTCATATGGGCCATTAAAAGCAACGTGCAGAAAACACCTGGTCCCCATGATGTCAGGGCCTCTTGCTGAAAGCACAGAGGTGAGAGATCAGTCTAATGGGATGGAACTGGTGAATGTTTACACTAGGAAGATGACTTGACAGTGAAATGACCAGCCATTGTATAAACCTTCAAGCTGTGGTGGTCAAAGGCAGGCTCTGAATCCACAGAAACAAATCACTCCTGGCCTGGGATACCCAGGGGATTCTCAGTGAGAAGGTGACATCAGAACAGGCCCCATGGATGCCAGCTCTACGCGGCCCACTAACAAACCACTGTCACTATGAGCCAGACAGAGCCAGTTAAATCCAGATGAAACTGGTGCGTGAGAAAACACGCGGTTCTTGACAGCACCTTCAGACAAAGCCTCGTCTGCACTGAACGGCGACTTGTGTGTTATAGAACACAAAGCCCCCGTCTCGATTATGCGAGGCCAGGAGGTTTTCCTATTACTACGTGGAGCTCATTTTTTCATGTCATTTTAAGGGCCACAAAAATTCCGTTTTGCCTTCAGCCGCTATTTTCCCCTCTCTCTCTCTCGCTCACTCGCGCGCTCTCTCTCCCACTCCATTTTCTTTGCGGCCTTGAACACAATCCAGACTTGCCTGGAACATCGAACGCCAGTACATATCAGCAAGGCAGAAAAACACAATGAATACTAAATCCAGGAACTCTGAGGAACCGTACTAATGATCAAATACTCATTCAAGGGAAGTAACGACAAACACACAAAAGAAAACACCACAGAATAGAGCATTATAGCAACCCATTCTCAAAGGCCTTCAGTGATTTCATCTACAATCCCTTTTTTAAAATCACATTTACAATTCTTGGAAGTCCAGCTGACATTTGAATAGATGGTAGATGACAAGTCGACAGATGGACTACTATTCCGTCAAACACCAGATTCCAGCTTCCCTGGCATGCGATTAGTCAGCACAGCTGTTAACCCAACAACGGCCGATTTCGCCATGGCGACCTGTGTCGGCACTCCCTGGCGCAGTCTTGAACGTGGACTCGGCGCCAGGTGCATGCTGGGAACAGATCTGTGGTAGGACACTAAATATCAAACTGAAGTGCCGCTTAATTAGCAGTGCAGATGTTTTTGTTATCAATACATTTGCCATTTATACTGGACAAAAGCTTCACAGAAACCGATGAACGCCTTGGAAAAAAATAAAATAAATAATGACATTTGACCTTGAAAAACTTGTTCTAGCACTTCTGGTGATATTCACAGTTCACTTGTATTTGTTAACATTCTGATCTCTGTGTCACGTTCCTTCTGTCCAAAAAGCTGTGTTTGTCTATGTGTCCTCTAAAATTCAGCGGGTTTAAGCTACTCTTTGAAAACTGACAAAACTCAGCTACTGCCCCTTCCATAAACCAATCCAACAAACCCTCTCCAAACCTCACGGTACCTAGATGCAATCCTACTGGTATCTGAAAGGGATCTTACAGGCACACCAGAGACCACGTCCACCAGGTGACGGCAATATGGCTTATGAGCCTTCCATCCCCAAATGTGACAATAAACATCGCTTTTGGTAATAAATGTAAGTAATGGCACCCGAAGACCAAAAGCAACAGGTTCAGCCAAACAACAAAATCCCAAAAGTCATTTAAACAGAAAGTACTGCTTGTCCAGCCATATGCTTTAAAAAAATCCTTTAAGTTTCAACTGCACGGGGGGAAGAGGGTGATGAATAACCTGATTTGTTCAGGGAATACTGGGTCCCTACGAAACATGGCAATCCACCGTTCCAGTTCATTTCCTCCAACCTTCTCCAGGACAGTGCTCACTTTCTGGCCTCTGCACTCCAACACACACACACACACACACACACACACACAAGCACATGCACACACACAAAACACTCGTCATTAAACGTCACATGGAGTATTTGAGGAAATATAGTGCCAAAAGCTCAATTCAGATTTTTGAACCAGATTACTCTCACTAAGACACAACTACTTGTTACTGTAACTCAAGCACTGGAATCGGATCATCATCACCCCTGCATAACTCAGGTAATGTGGTGGGTCTGTTGTTTTTTCATACAGGTAAGAAGTTTGTATGTCCCACATCCGTGGTGGTCACATTAAGCCAGACGACTGGGACATGACTGTGATGGGTCATGATCCTCCACTGGATCAGGGTGACCCATGTCAGCATTACTGGGGAAGCGACAGCCTGGTTCCTTTCCCTCCAGAGTGCAAATAACCCGAATGCACGCCCCGTAAATGGACGACAGCGGGACGGAGCGTGACTGCTGATCACATATCACTTCCAGGAAGATGGTGCAGTGGCAGGGAATGCAAAGTGACACCTGGACCGCGGCACCGGGTCCAGTCCAACACCCGTCCGCATGCTTCAAACCGGCACCCCGTAGGCTTGATCCGACCTCATGCCCCCGGGGGTGCACAGGGAGAGGGGGCTGGGTGTTCTGTGCCAACCCTTTATAAGCGCTCATTTCTAGTAAATGGCGAACTGTCTTTGGAGAGGAGGAGGGGACGGGGGGCTACACCGCCTGCGACTCGTCATCTACCTCCAGCCCCGACTGTCCCCGCTAAACATTTTGCCTTTAAAACTATTAGTTGGGGACTCTCTGGGTAAAAGTACCGCTCAGTCAAACACTAAAAAAACGATAAGTGTCCGTATCTGGTACGGCTTTTCGCTAATGGACACAATGGCGGGCAATTTTGTTACGGCGGAGAAAGGGAGGAGGAGGAGGAGGAGAAGGAGGAGGAGGGGAGGGGGGAGAAAAAAAAAGCTTCGGTCCCGAAGCCGCCAAATGGAGTCGGTTCGGTGCAGTTTGCGGGTCCCGCCGCACCGGAGCCCCGGTGTAAGAAAAATACACACGGCCAGGGAAGCCGCGGAAAGCCTAACGGAGGTCTGACAATGTCCGCCTTTCGGAGACGAGGGGAAAATGTCTCCCCGCATAAATAATAAACACGGCGGCGGCGCTAAGCCGTCAGGGGCTCCGCCGCCATCCTGCCGTCCGCGCTGTCGCCGGCGAGGAAAATAAATACAAATAAAGTCGTGAAAGTAAAACGCTTCGGGAGCGTAAAGAGAGAAAAGAAAGCGCATTCCCCCCATGGTGGCCGGGCGGCCCCATCCCCCACCTGCAGTCGCTCGCTCTCCCTCTCTCACCGTCCTCCATCTTTAATCTGCGCCACCTCTCCCTTCTCCGCGGCCCGGCGTCAAAGCCCCCATGCGCGGAAAGCAACTTACCTCCTCCGGCCATCGCCACTCCGTCCGGCGCCGTGCGAAAACCAAACGCTCTAGCGATATATTTTACACCGTCGAGGAATTTAATTTTTTTGTTTTGTTTTTGTTGTTGTTTTTTTTTGGCTAGGGAAAAAAATAATAAGACCGTGAGTAGAAACCGCGCCTTTCAGAAGAGCAGCAATCCTAAGCCGCCATCTGGTGGCATTTTCCACAATCGAATGGCGCAGCTGCAGACCGGAACCGCGGTGCCCTCTGGCGGACACGGAGCCACACTGCGGAGGCGCACCGAGGAGAGGGGGGCCGGGCGGGAAAGGGCTCCGAAAGACCCCGCCGACGGGGGACACGCATGTGCGTGCGTGCATGCGCGGGGGCAGGGGCGCGTGGGCGGGGACACGTGCACTGGGGGAGCGCGAGCAGGCGGTCCTCGTGTGTCTGCGTTTTCCTTATTATTATTATTATTATTATTATTATTATTATTATCATTATTATTATTATTATTATTCATCCATGCAAGTGCTGCATGTTTCTTTTGAGGGAACACAGCCACGCGGTCCTTACCTCTTTGTGCTTATTGTTATTATTATTATTATTATTATTATTGATATAAATATTAATTTTATTATAATAGTCGTTTTCTATCCATCGGTGCATGTTTCTTGGAGAAAGCGCGAAAACGAGCGTGCAGCTCTCAGCATCGTACCAAATACTTTTCAGGGCAACTGTTGTTTCACAGAAGCAATTAAAATAAATGTAGCGTGAACGCGATCAATAGTAGGCTAGCCGTGATGTTCGGGCTACACTGATATAGGAGTCTTTGAAAAAACATCTGTTTGCATTAAAACTGTCGTTTTACTGCCTCTGCGACTGGCCAATGGTCTGTTACTTGCTATACGCTACAATAATGTAAAAACATTTATCACAAGCGTTGTGGCTAGGAGTAAGAAGCACAACCGTAACATTGTTTCTAGAAAAAATGTATTTAGAGATTAGTACAAATTAAACACGTTAGAAATGCTTCCTGTTTTGTGTAAATGTGAAATTGTGTTATGATTTTTTTTATTTTGACTTTATTAAAATAGTACAATGTAAACATTTATAAACGTTTTTTTTTCTGTACAGATGGTTTTGTGGAAACAAACACAAATATTGTAGACGTGTTACGTTTAAGGCAATTGTGTGTGTTTTTGGTGCCTCTGAGTCCAATGCACTATTTCTTGTATCATAAAGGCCTCTTGTGCACAGGTCCACCCACCAAAGAAAAATATTAGCGTATTTAATTTGCAAAGGGCCGCTTGGCTCATTCATGCAACCTGATTCATCGTAAAATTGTAATCTACGCACAATGGCTGCCAGAGGAGGTTGGAACGTAGTTGATCCCTGTTTAACATGACAACAGGAGCGATGAGTCATATGTTCCCAGCTAATGGGGCAAACTGGGCAGCATCTGCCAGTCTTGCCTTCCCACAATACCTGCAGCGGGTGTGTTACACCGGTGCCGACGCATCTGTGGCGATATCCTGTCTTTGTTGATTTGGCTGGTTTAGGGAGTGTGATTTTCCTGGATTAATTGGAAAACAAATCAGCTTGAGGTTTAAATGCGGCAACTAATCCAGTCCAATGATGTTTATATTTGCTTTGAACGTTCAGGAGCCGCTGTTGTCGTGAATCAGGTTAGTTGAGGTGTGTTCAGTTTACAGCTCAGACTTTACTATGTTATTATGTTACTATGTTACTATGCCGGTTAGCTACAAGGGGCCCCACTCTATGGGACTTAAGGTGCTCCCGTCGATATTCTATGTATGATGATCAGTCTTTGATCATAATGCGTAAGCAGCTGAGATTGTGCATCCAATGGTTGATATGTGGGTTACACATGAGTGGCCCTACCATTGATTCATAATTCACAGCAGGCATTGTTGTAATATTGTGGGACATTTGCCACACGTTGCCATGGCGGCACGTCTCCGTGGAGAGGAAAGATCACTCCGCCATCTTGTTCCCTGCCCTTGGCCACCCCTAGTGATTGCAAATGCAACATTTGCACAGCCCTCCCACTGCTCGGCTAATATTCTACTCGCAAACGCAGGCAGATTACATTTATCCACCTTATCACCTATTACCCGCCCCCTTTGCTGCCTCGCGGCCGGAATATTGGCATGTTTCCAGAAGAGACAACCCCAGCTTTCACTGGATGCATATTCAGTTTTGTGTATCTATTTTGTGCAGCATTCAGTTCAACGTTTTCCATCCTGAGTTAAGTGTGTCATCTAACAAATAGAATTTAAGATATTACAATGTAGGTGATGAAGTACAGCCTTTTAGGAAAGCGAGAGCTTCTCTGATTGGGGCAGGTTAGAAAGAGATGGGGGTGGCCTGGCCGCATATGACATGGGAGGGAAGACCGGAGCTGGGCCTAGACACCCCCCAAAGCCAGCTGTACCCAGCCCCCTTATTCCCAGGGTAGAGCTGTCTCATACATCTGAATGAAAGGCTCACCTCTGCTTGTTAATTGTTATCCATTATCGCTTTTGTTAAATCCTTTTCGTTTCGTGCAAAAAAACATCCTCTAACTTCAAGCTCAAATCTATTATCGTTGAATCAAAATGTGTGCGTAATTATGATACTTTAAGGCTGTCGTGTTCACCAACACTGCACGCACGGAGCTTCAGCGTGTCCCCTGGTAACACCCCCCCCCCCCCGGCACCCCGTTTATCCAAACTGCT
>JAODJW010000043.1:4833379-4870056 GCA_026777045.1 Hyperopisus bebe
TGTGCTCACAATGTCCCCCTCAATATATATTATAATTGCAACCTTGGTCCCCCCCCCCCCAATGTTGACTGCATGGCTATGGCCTTGGGTGTTAGTATGTCCCCTGCTGTTCCCACAATGCCAATCCTGATCCACAAATACCCCAACAGCACAACTGGACAGTTCAGCTGGACACTGGGAGTGACATTCAGGATGTTGGCCAGTCCCAGGGGCTCGATTCATTCTGTCCCTGGAGGGGGGTGGGGGGGGGCAAACCATTCAGTTCAAAGCGCAAGGCTGCATTGGCACCTTTTTTCCTCCAGTTTGGATAGGGCCCAGAATTCACCCCTAGTAAATCTCTAATTATATGGAGTTTTAAGACTGATGCATACTGATGTTTTTGGTCTGGTCTTATTAAACCTAAGGACTGAGATATGGACTTGTCTGCATAGATTAGCAACTCCCACACATTCTAACTGAATTGCCTGTCACCTTCTCTACTGCAGTGTTCATCATCTGGATGTAAGGATCTGCGCTGAAAAGCAAACACAAATATATTCCCCAGATTAATTTAATTCTCTGAAGCCTACAGCTCTTCATAGGAATAATCATGTCTGCCTGATGTCTCTGTGAGACCCTCGCTGATTAAATGGCTCATTTTTTTGCTGCTAAGCCTGTCGGACGGATCCCACGAGGACCCTCATGCGTCGGGGGCTGAATGATGCGCTTTCCATCCTAGTGTGCGATGTCATCTCTGCGGCCACCAGCCCCCCACCTCCCCCCTCCAATGAGGGCTGCATGTTTGTTTTCCCTGTCACTGGAGAGCAATTTCTGCTCAGTGATATATCCTTTGTCCCCCCAGTCTTAGGCGAACCTGGTCTGGGGGCGTGTCAGGTTAGATTGCTGTTCCTCTGATTGGAAGGTTGGTTCAGATCACAGATTTCACCATTGGGTCTCTGAGTAAGGTCTTAACCCCCATTTGCTCCAGGGACTATCTGACCTTTCTCAAATAATCAAATAATAGTGTCTGCTAGATATATAAAATGCATAATCCATTGTGGATATTGACCCATCTGTCTACTTTGCTTGAGGTGTGGAATGTGGGGCTAATGGATTTCACTGTAGTCTTTCCCAATCATCTCATTTCCATAAATCGAGGGGTACCGGTGGATCACCCGGCTCTTTCATGAGTTTTGCCCTTTCCATTTTTTTTTCTGGTATGAGCAGAACACACAAATGCCATGTGGAATACTGGCCACAGATTGGGCAGTCAGAACCCCTACTCTAGAGGAACCATACGTCTCCTAATATATGAGTACCCCTAAATTTTGGATATCTAGTAACACAATTTTACATCTCCATACCTCTCCTTGCAGCCTGAGATCCCACATTATGTCAACTTTTCAAACATGCTAACTAATGATTTACGTTGTTTTACATTGCTTACATATTTTTCGTAAGTCAGACTGGGAATAGTTTTTTTTGTGCCTTGAACTACCGCACTCTATTGCAATGTTTTAGCCGTGTACGTCTAGCCTTGAATGATTCTGGCCTCAAGGTGCAGCTTCCTCAGACGCTCCAGTTATACCATTTCATTTTGTGGTGTAAAGCAATCCCAGTAAAACATTAACTGGAGCAGAAGATGAAAGATTAGGGGCCTTCATTGGAACAAATTGAACGCACAAATTGCTCTCATGTAGTGTGAATGTTTTACAGACACAGAACATTCTGGAATTGCACGGTTTCCTGAGGAAATTTCTTCACCACTGCCCTACAGACATTAACTGTCACCGGTTCCGCTCAGCTCCTGTCAGACCAGGCCGCTACCCAGCTGCCCTTCACTGTGAAATCCCCGGTCTTATCCGTCAAATTAAGTCCAATGGCTGTCAGACCTGCTATCTCACCTGAGCAACCCTTTAATTTCTTTTGGCACAGACGTCTGTCAGGTGACCCCTTTGAGATGGGTGAGGGTGGGTGGAGGCAAGAGAAGGTAGGACTGTAGGCTGCTTAGGATAATACATTTCCATAACAATGTCTTTTTTGGGCTGTTTGCCCCCCCCCCCCCCAGCTGCCAGAAGCTTCACGGGGAGGGGAGTTCATTACAGGAAAAAGGTACAAATGAAGGGGATTCACTCCAAGTTTGGAGCTTAGTGAGGTGCCGGGGGGATACAGAGCCGCCCGAGCCAGATATTGCTGAGAGTTCGCTAAGATTCTCTTGTTAGTATGAATAAGTGAACGAGAGGCTCACTGCTGCTGTGATATGGGACCCATTTAGGTCTGGCTCCAGTGGACTGTCTGAGCACTCAGCGGAGGCTGTTCCCAGCTGTGTAAAACAACACAATTTGCTCCCAATGCTGAGGCATGGAATTGGCCCCCCCCCCCCCCCCACAGGCAGAAGCTCACTCCACACGTCAGACACTGGGCTTCTACATCGGTCACTTCCTCCACAGACGGGCAGGGCCTCCACACGGGGCCGAGGAGGTTGGTCTTTATGCTCTGCTACCTCTTCGTCACGCCAGGACAAGATGGCGGCCAGTGAGTGCCAGTGTAAGCAAGCTTTACCGGCTGCGACCCAGGTAAGATTCACCCCCCCTCCACACACCCACCCCCCAGGCAAGCTTCACCACCTGCGCCCCCTAACACCTTCGCATACTGTAGCTGTTCAACCCAACAGGAGGGGGCTAGTACATCTAGCTGTGGGAAGGACTTGTTCGAAACAAAGTAAAACTGGCTTGCTAAGTCACTGCCCCCCCCCCCCCCCCAGGAGATGGGATCCTAGGCCCTAGTGGCTGGAGGGGGGGTAAGCAGCCCAAAAAAAAAACATTGTTGCCCATTTTAAGATAACACTCCTCTGTCCAGAATGCCTCATTCTGTTGTTATAATATATACTGCGGAGACTAAATTACATCCACGTCGGATTATGCACAGTGCAACAGGTAAGGTCTCTCGACAGAGCCCTGAGGACTGGCTCACAGCGGCTCGGAATGTGCTGCCATTGTAGCTGCAGAACGACGCCTGTTTCCATCAGCATAATGTATTCAGGACTTGGTATTCACATGGACTTCACAGTGTGTCATGTGACATGGGAAGCTGCAGTGGTTTTAGCGTAGGGTGCCCGTTGGGGGGGGGGTTAGGGAGGACGACTGAGGCACTGGTCTGAACATCACGACTCCTGGCAGAGTCTGGACAAGTCCTGATGCAGGGACGGAGAGCCAGTGATCACTCAGTGGATGCCACTTAATTACAAGCTAAGTGATGTATTGGACTGGCAGTGACGGCTCCTCTAATCTTACTTGAGGCACCTGATCTATCTGCAGTACGAGCGGCAAGGATGTCGGAGGCCTTTCAGCAGAAAAAGAACGGAATGCAATCAGAACAGCAGCTAACACAGTCTGTCACCAACCTTAGTATTGTTTACCTGACTGCCATCAATTAGCCACTGAGGAACAAGCACGACATTTAGAGAATCCATTGCTGGTTCCTCAGGTGGGAAGAGCATAGAAGAGCACAGTCATAGTCCCAAAGGATTATATTCATATTTCAGAAGTCATGAACTTGAAGAGTGTCCACATCTCTTTAAGGAGACCTCACCCACACAGCTTGAATAAGGATTCATTCAGGGAAGCAGATAGGCCGGAATCCTACCAATAATATCCGCCTCTTTGCTTAGGAGACGCTTCTCTCTGTTTGTTTTTCTAGAGGAGCGCAGCAAGATGCTAAGCGTATTGTTGAACAGAGGCAGTGCTCTCATGTAGCGTGAATATTTTACTGGTGCGGAACCTTCCGGAATGTCAACCTGGATCGTTGAGATGAAAGTCAAAAATGGCGACAGGGTCAATTTAAACTGCGATTACATGCTTCTTTATTAAAAATTAATCAAAAGTAAAAGATACATAACAGCAATGTAATAAGCTAAAAACAAAACTGATGTCTGCTTGTTGAATCCTAGTGCGCATATACCTGCATGTTCTCCTAGCACCTGCTGGTTTCCAGGATACATGGTTACCACTTACAGACCGATTGCTCAGGTGACATGGTACCAGACTGATGCAAACCAGGCTCCCACGCACTGTGACCACAAAGCCAAACGGTTTTTGAGAGGACAATGAATGTTCGCCAGGCAGACAAACCATTGTCAACAAGACAGACGATGCTGAGGCATCCACGTCTGACAGCTGACATAACTGTCTCACTGGGATTTTATTTTGTCTGGAGTTGTGTCAAGGGTAAGAAAGTCACAGCAGTGACCTCAGAGATTGGAGAATTCGACCAACAGGCTTCAAGCCTGAAGAAGCACATCAACAGCAATTATGCAGGGTGTCATGTACCATATAACTCAGATGGGATCCCTGTATTGACAGATAGGTTGAGTTTGGGGTCATGCCACTGGCAAAGCTGGCTTGAGGGGGCGGGGCATAAGACAGAAATAGACCTCCCAATGTGCTCTGATTGGATAAATCTCCGTGTAATGTAGTGCTAATTGGCAACATGGTTTGATATCTCCCTTTTGAATCTATCCCAGGGACCGCAACCTTGACCAGTATCCGCCTGCATTATCGACAGTGTGTGAGTCTCCCAGGGTGACGTTGGCCTAAGGTTGCCTGGAAACTTTGACAAGACCCCAGTGACGCTGCAGATAACCTCCACAACCATCACGTCGTTTGTTTCTGTGTCACGTGACCCGTAAGAGTGGCGGAACGAGACAAGGGTTCACCTCAATTCTTACTCTAGGTGTCGCCTGCTAATGTTCCTGTCGGGTTCTATCCAGTTCGTGTCCCATACAGTGCCCCCTAATTTGATGCATGTAAACATTTTTAGTTGCTTAATCGACACTTTTATTTATGGTTTCTTGCATAGTTGAAAATTCCTTCTATTGTACAGAACGGGATGTTTTTCTCGAAAAACATCCTTATATTCATCCATCATCCATTGGCTTATCCTGAGCGGGGTTCGAGGGGGTTCAGCAGAGCAATTCATGCTAATTACTTGGTTGAATGATACTACAGCAAGGTGTCTCTTAGGGCTAACGATGTCTCAGTCCTTCGGTCACAACGGCAGCTGCGAGCTTCTTTCTCCCCACCTCCTGAAAATTATAACACCCCCCCACCCCGCCCCACTCTATACTGAGCTCAGAATATCAGGAGAATTTACCCCCCCCCCCATAAACAAGCTCCCTCAGGTAGGATTATTGCAATTTATCGTATTTCCAGAATGGAGATTAGAAGCCACCTTCTCCGCTTCCTGGCACAGAAAGAAGGTTCTCAGAGATTCGGGAAGAACATTTGGTCGGCTCAGAAAGTGAAAGGACAGTTTTGTTTGCCTGGTGCACCCGTGAAACCAGGGCTGCATATTTCCAGGTTTTGTATCATAATTAGGCATCATTTCAGAGAAGACAGACTTAATAAATAACTTTTGGAAAATGGGGGAAGGTGGCCACACCCCATAAACTCCCCCACCTTGCATTAAATTTCCTCTGCAGGGGTCTCAGTTGATTGTTTATACACTGAATGGTGATTTCCTGCTGTGGGCAGACGTCACATCTCAAACAACCCCTGGGTCCAGCATCTGGTGGAACACGGTTTCATATTACAGGGACGGGGGGCCTGGGTGGACAAAATCTGTGAGGGGGTGCAGGGCGACCTAGCTCGCAACATCTGATCTCAGTTACCGCGGGGCATCAAAAATGGCATCGCCCAGCCCAATGCTCTGGCTGAGATATGCTGATAACAGCTCGAGGAACTTCAATCCAATACCGACTTGTTCAAATTCACACTGAAAGTACACGATGAGAAGGCGCTCACATATACCCCGCAGTTATGGTAATAGTCAGCCTTCTCTGCTGAGGGGCTGTGACATTACATGAGGAGAAGGTTTTACTCTCTGCCCGGATTCCACTAAGTCATAGCATTAAACGACAAAACGTTTTCATTAGATTCCATGCTGCTTTAGCCTTATGACCTAAATATTTATGGTGCGCTTGTACCTTTGTTCAGAGGAGTCAAGCTCACATCAGTGGTCTTATTGTTTATTGAGCCCTGTCACATTATGAGGTCTTAATTGTCACAATGATGGATGGTGAATGACTGTTTCATAAATCAGTGCTGCTACACTGTTTCACCATATGTTTTGGGAGTTTCTCCCACATGGCCGTTGCCACAGCAACAGGTATGCTTGCCGGGGTTGAGTCCCATTCTCTTGGGAAGTGCCCAGTGGCGACACAACCTGATGACATGCTGTGCGTTTGTGTGTAATCAAGGACTGTGCCGCCGAGGGCGGGTTCGAATCCGCTGGAGGAGATAACTCAGTTACCTCTGTCAGAAGCGTCATCATCATGAAGGAGTGTCTGACAGCTCTGGGCAGAGAAGAGAACATAAATGGGAGAGCTGGTGTACAGTGAGGTGGAATGGTGCCAGAAATCACTGACTGGTGAAATCAAAGAACATAAGGCTGAGAGGTGTTATTATAGAAACACCCGGAATAATTCTGTTTAGTCTTGTTTTATGACTAAGAATGCTTAGTAATTCCCACATGTGCATTATTTGGCACCGCTCAAAACGTTCTTTCAGTCTAATTTTTTTCAGTATTTTTGTATATATATTGAACCAAAATTGTATGAATAATATATAATGGTATAGCCAATTTAAAACGCATTACCACTTTTTGTTATTTTCATAGCTACATACCAGTCTTTCAAAAGGCATAAATTATTACACACTGTTTATTAAACTACAATACCCAGAAGTGCTGTGAGATCCCACTAAATCTGATCCGGATTTGTGTGGGATGTAGGACACTGGCATATTTCTGCAAGTAAACATCAAATTTAATTGAAATTTTTAATTTATCTTTATTGACTATAAACATCTGTAAAAAATATCTGGTTGAATACAGGTGATCAGAATAAGGACTCCATCGTGGCTGTAAATAACCTTCAGTAGGAACATCAGGGACTTGGAAATACAAATTCTTTCTTGTGTCAAATTCTGTGTAAACAATGCGAGGGAAATAAAGAACATTAGACAGATGTTTTAAGACACTCAGCTACACATACCAGCAGGGCTAAGGGATCTCAGTTCATTGAGGCTCCTCCCCCCTGGTTGCCATAGAAACAGGGTCCAGCCATGTTCGCCTGTCCTCGTCTGCTGTATGATGACTGCTCCTAAGGCGTTTTGAAGATGCTGCTGCATTGGGTATATGCATGCCGACTGATGTGGGGCTGCCGTCCCACAGCGAAGCTGAAGAGAGATGAAGGCACCGGGCTACAAGCACCCCCACCCGCCCTCCCTGCTAACAATTTTTCATTATGATTAAGGTATGGAAACGTTCGAAGGGTCCAGTCTTCCTGATGTTTCCAGAACGTTATCTCACTACTACAACTAAGAGTAACAATACAAAAGCGAAATGAGGGCATCATGGAGCAGCTGGTGACCCTGTCGCTTTGCGGAGGTCAGGAGTTTAAGGATTGACCATATGTTCATAGTAGCTACTTACAGTATTTTTATAAAATTATATTTTATTATAAAACAACATTTTTCAACATCAATGTTAAAAGGATGTTTTCCGATAATCATTTTTATCATGCTGGCATTGACAGAACCTTTGTTTAAATGTTAAACATGGAAATAACGTTTCATTTAAGTTACTGTGAGAATGTTCTCTGCCAGCTTTAGAAGTTTAGACGAAGACCTTAACATAACGTTGGCTGAAGCTCTGGGAACGTTGCCTATTTGCTGGGCTAATACCTGGCTGACCTCAGACCCCCCCAGCGATGATTACTGCAAAGGTGGTTTCACAGTGTGGGCTATGATTCCGTCATTTCATAGTCATCCTCACTGTAGCTCACATCCTCACTCATGGAACCGAACATCGTTTTTGTGCCCGTTGACGCTCGTTGAATACAAAGGCGGCAGGTGCTGCTCAGCTGAAGCCCATTACCGTGTTTGTTCCTGTCTGCCTTAAAAGCAGCGCTGCTGTGGAGCGACTTCCGCTTAGCAGGATGAGCTGTTCAATTCAAGGGTTTTTCAGAGGTCAAGGGTCACCCCAAGCTATCAGAGATGACATTGGACCAAAAGGATTGATGCAGACATGTTAGAAACGAATCTGCTGCTGCAAAAGCCAGTTCACAAAGCATATTCACATCATATTATGTCGAAGCGAATGTTTCGGGTACATTTTATTAATATATTTCTCTATATGTTATTGGGAGTGTTAGATGCAACGCAAAAACATGTTTGACTGAGATATTATAAGGGCGACAGTTGACCATGTCTGTCAACTAATGCAGTCAAGTCAAGTGGGTCTTTATTGTCATACCAGGTGAGCATGTCTACCAGCTGATGTAAGTAATCACATCTAGGAGCCAATGATTTAGCTGCGTGTTGTGCTGTGTTGCTTTGCGTTTGTCAGCCCCAGCATTGGATGTCAGCTTGAAGCTCATTGGATCAGGTTAATCACAAGGTCAGGCTAAGCAGCTACAGACCCAACTCTAACAATCTCATGAAATATGAATGGCATTACTGTGGCCAAAGAAACACAGCTCGCTCGTTATTAACTCACTTACACAGACGAAGCTAACGAGCGTTACTATGGTATAATGAGCATCTGGCAGGTAGCCGCACGTCTGATGCAAACGACTTCATGAGCATCCGAAGGATCCGGCACGCCGAACATTCACTGCACGTGGAAATCTGTGTCATTCCTCTCATACTGCTCATTTAATTCAGAATAGTTGGTTTAATATTGAAATGTACGGTAATTAGTACTTCTTAATTACCAAAAAGGCTTGTGTATGACGTCTATGGTCAGAACCACGGCAGTAAACCAGCCGCTGAATGGTTCCAGCTGCTCTTCACCCGCATTTTACGGATAATCATGATTGAAACATTAGCTACGGCCCCCACACCCAGCTGGCCCATCTGCAGCATCAACACAGACCTTCACCTACCCCACACCTACCAAAGAACTCTGTGTAACCTGTCGCCTTTGCAGTATTACAGATGTAATCTGTGCCATTCAGCTGCGAATTCGACTCTTTCCCCAATGGCAGGAGACACATGACATTCTTTTAGCCAGGAGGTTTTTACTTTTCATTCAAATCCTGTTAGTTTTATCCGTAAAGAATTTTGTTTGCTATATATCGGGCTGCATGGAGCATGTTCACTACTGCAAATTAATATATTAATATAATTCCTTTGATATATTGTCTTTAATTGCTTCCACTGGAAGGCAGGGCAGGCAAACATTATGTTTAATATTTAATCACTTCTGAGTTAGCAAATATGTGAGGTAATGCTCAGATTAATTACCGTATTTAGAGAACCCTGCGTACTTCGGTCTGTTCTTCCAGGCTCTTTGCATTGCAAAGGCTGTCAGAGGTTCTAATCTGCTCAATTAAAAGACAAGAATAAATCGCTTGTGCAAGTTCGACGGTTCCATACTGTTCTCCGACATCTTGAAGGAAGCAGGTTATGGAAGTTGCTTCTGTGGAATTTTAATGACCATTAAACAGCAGCTGGGTGGGCTGCTAGGAATTTTGGGTCCTATGTTACTCCGGGGGCTTTGGTGTCATCCGAACCCCCCCCCCCTTTTTGGTGCCCCTGACTTCCAATCCCCCTCTGGTCTGTAGATAAATGTCGCTTCTGTATTTATTGATTTTAGTGAGCCCTTCACCCAAATCAACTTACTGCTTAGAATATGCAAATATAGTAACTGCATGTAATAAAACAGAACTCCATAAACAAACACAGGATGAACAGGCAGAGTTGGGTAACTCAGGTCCAGAGAGTAAAAGTCCAGACCAAGATGTTGTTTCAACCAACCAGTTGAGTATAAGGAGTCACAGTCACAGAGTAACTCAACTGGTTGGTTGAAACAAAATCTTGGTCTGGACTTTTACTCCCTGGACCTGAATTCCCCAAGTCTGTGAACAGGTACAGTAACCCAAAAGAGAAGCACGAATGGAACTGGAAGCTTTCAGTGTTTTTAGGTTAAAGTGTTATTTTATGATGGTGACACAATGGTCTGGGACCCGGATTCGAGTCTCTGCGCTGGCTCTGTGTGTGGGGGGTTTGCATGTTCTCCCCGTGTCATCATGGGGTTTCCCCTGGGGACTCTGGCTTCCCCCCACAGTCCAATCACAGGTTCATTTAATCCTGAAAATGAGACAGTGCTAATAGCTTGGTGGTTGTGCACACCAGCACAGAGATTCAGAGTCTGATTGAGAGAGTTCCAAACTAATGGAAGCAGGACGCCAGGAGATACCAAAAGGGAACATTCAGGGAGGTAAATAGCAATACGAACAGAAAAGTGCTGAATGAGGTTATTTTTGGGCACAGGGAGGGAAAAACAAACTGGCACTAGATAACCAAGAACAGAAGGAAAATGTCAGTTTTACTGCGTGTTTCTCTGTCCAGCCTAATTTAATTTCTGACCTTAGTGAGCTGTAGTCTCTGTCCGCAGCCGCATAAGGGAGCAGGAGGCGAGCTCTGCAGCCGCTGTTAGAGTTATGGCCTGGAGATCGGCTTCCGAACAAGGGCAAAAGGAGGGCATTCGCATGCCTGCTGCTGAATTCAACACCCGGAGCCCGAAAACTCAAAATTATAAGGCAGCGCGCTCAAGCTACAGTAGCAGACCGCTAGTACTTCATCTAGCTGCATAGATTTATGGAACGATTTGTGTTAGCGCATTTTCAAAAACACGGGTGCGGGGTTTCTCTTACAGCAGAGACCTGCAACCTTTCTGTCACAATACTTTAAAGAGCCAGTCCAGATTTTTTTTTATTTTTTATTTTTTTTGTAATGACAGAGATTCCGTTTTTGCTATTTATGTCTAATGTAATCATATCTGAACTGGACAGTAATGGTCTGATTAAGACCTGCCGTCTCAGTTCCCTCGGTCATCACAAGCAGGCCATAAAGAAAATGTTTTGTACATTTATAGGTTACATTAATACCTGCTTAACTATAGAAAATATCTACATTATACATAGTGTATGATGTCATTCAAATATGTTACTGGGCTTCGAAGCAGAGTGCACGAGTATAAATTGTCGGTATGTATATACAGAGTAAAATGACAGGAACCGCTTATCTTTGACGCATGCTCAAAACGAGCCGGTTCCGCTGTCCGTCGACATGCCACCTATAAACTTGCGTTACTGAGAGAATACGAAATAAAGGAGTCGAAACCACGGAGACGCATTTTCCCGAAGCTTTTCTGTCAGCACCTGCAGAGCTGTGCACGATCATCACACCTAAGGGCAGTTATAGGCGAGCGGCGTGAACGCGTCTCTGGCTTGTCAGAGCACACTGCCTGTCATCGAGGACCACGTTCATTCAGGGTGAAGATGGGGGAAAGTGCACACTCGGCTTGTCGTGTTTCACGAACCGAGGAACGAGAAAAGTATCTGTCATAATTTATGATTCAGGAAAAGTGCGCACTGCTTGTCTTTTCCCGTGGGATCACCTCGTTTGAATAACCATGTGAGTATCTAGCTTGTTTATTTCACCTTGAAACGGAATAAATCAGTTTGAATGCAAAGTACGTGTTTATTTGATGGACGGAAGGAGTGCGATAGCAAGAATGGAAACGAAATTGAATTTAACACGAGAAAAATCCTTGTAGTTGGTGTGTCATCGCAATCTGGATTTATTTGCTTTCACCCAGAAGTAAGGGGAATCTACAAAAAAAACACGGTTGCTGCATAAATATGGTGTTCTTTACCCGAGTAAAATATATATTTATATTTCCAGTGCGATTACTAATTATTTAATTTAATTGTGTTAACGTGCGTTTCTTTGAAATAGTTTTGATGTCCTTATATCGGGAACGTATGTGAAGAACTGCGAGAACCGAAAGATTTTTTGGGATACTTAACTCTAGAACAATTAAATTCTGTTTTGGACACGCGTCTCGTTGAAGAACATGCAGTGCCATTTATGTTTCGGAAACGGGTTTGTTGGTGGGATGCATTTAGAGACAGTGCGTTAAAGGCACATCATTCCCTTGTATTTCTCCTATAGGCGTTTTGAGTGTCCGTTAGTATTATTTCTGCATAACCTTGACAGGAACCGAGCATCCGTCCACATTTAAACCTTTAAATAAGTAACTATGATAAAGGTATGTCGACAATCACACGCTACACCTGGACAAATTCTATATCCCGTGGTTAATGGACCAGCATGCCAAATGTGCAATACCCCGTGAGAGGAATCTGAAACGATTTTAAGAAATGATTCCTATTTTATCTGTGCAATAGCACTTATGTTCTGCGGGGCTGACTAAATCCCACACTAGGATGGAAACCAGACATTATAAGGAATGCATCATTTGGCTTTATTTAGATGTGTACCGTAACCGTGTTAATTTGGGTACATGCACAGAATGTGCCCTACACGTGAAATACAGCATCACCCAATTAAATGCCTTTGACGTCATAAACCCGCAAAACACATCAAAACGAGCATCTGCAACGTGTATCATGCCCGCGGATCTAATCGCGCCGTGACGTCCGTCCGCCAAAGACGAAATGGGTCAGTGAAACACGGATCACATAAGGATGACGCGATCAGCAGCGCAGATTAGGGGTCCTGACATCCGTCCAGTCACGTCAAACGAATGTGCACCATATATATACGCCATGTCGATCGTTCAAACGTAAATTAAATCGGTTTGATTTTTTTTTTCTTTTCTTTTAGTTTGCAACAGCCTCACTTAACGGCGCTACGCGAATACCTGCATTGCACTCTGGACAAATTCGGTTTAAATATAGAAACTGCACCACACAGAAAGACAGACAGTCTCGCGTGGAGGGGAGAGATGAGCGAAGCAAACTGTTTCTGAATTATGCAACCGCTTCATCTGCATTCCAGATTTCCGCATTGGGATTGAAAGTAAACTGAAGTCTGTTCATCTAAACCTTATATTGTTCTTGCAGTGGCTTAAGGATAGTCAACCTGTCTGTATATGGACTAATGTGTCTGTGGCAAAACTACGTAGGTTACGGTGGTACATAACATGTCCACAGTAAAAAAAAAAGCATTTTGATCAAAATGTCTGTCAGGATTTGTCATGGTGTTGACTTTTTTGCTTTACATTTCTAAAGGTGAGAAACATTTGTATATAGACATGTGTTAGTGAAGACTGAGATCAATGCCAGAGATCAATGTGTCTTAATATTACTGTAAAAATTACTCTCTGTTGAAGAAAAATGGATTCGTCCTCTTCCAGGCAGCATCACGGTTCAAAGAAGCGTGTGAAGATTCACCCCAACACTGTAACCGTGAAATACTCCACCCACTTCCCACAGCCGGGGGATGAGGGCTATGACGATGCACCCTCCTTCGAGGACTTTGGCACTTTCATGGAGGAGAATCCTGACAGGAAGCTCCTCGCCGAGACCAGGCACAGCAGGACTTTTTTCGGCACCATGGACAGTCGGCCGCAGCCAGCCGGAGAACGGCGGGACAACGGCGTGGGTGAGCAGCTGCAGAGCTTTGGAGAGGCGTCCGTTTTCACCTCGCGGGTCACCTGGGCCGCTCTGTTCGGGGCGGCTCTGGCCCACGGCTGCGTGGCGCTCATCACACGCCTGGCGGCCGACCGCTCCAAAGTACCTTCGCTGGAGCTGCTCTTCATCCGCTCGGTGATCCAGGTGCTCTCCATTGTGGTCGTGTATTACCACCAGGAGGCGCCATTCGGGCCCAAGGGATACAGGCTGCTCCTCTTCTTCTACGGCGTGTGCAACGTCATCTCCATCACCTGCGCCTACACCTCCTTCGCCATCGTGCCGCCCAGCAACGGCACCATCATGTGGCGCGCCACTACCACCGTCTTCAGCGCCGTGCTGGCCTTCCTGCTCATCGACGAGCGCCTGGGTCTCACGGACGTGGTCACCGTGGTCACCAGCGTGTTCGGCCTGTGTCTGGTCATGATCCCCAACATCGTAGGCGAAGATAAGACCCCGCTGGGCTTCTGGAAAGAGGCCTTTGGATACACCATGACCGTCATGGCTGGTCTGACCGCCGCCCTCTCTATGATCGTGTACCGGACCATCAAGGAGCGTGTCAGCATGTGGACGGCCCTTTTCACCTTCGGCTGGACCGGCACCGTGTGGGGAGCCTCCACCATGTTCGTTCTGCAGGAACCCATCATTCCGTTGGATGCGGAGACCTGGGGATACCTACTGGGCATCTGCGTCTGTTCCACTGTGGCGTTCCTGGGAGTCTACTATGCCCTGAACAAGTTCCATCCAGCTCTGGTGAGCACTGTGCAGCACCTTGAGATCGTGGTGGCCATGGTCCTCCAGCTTCTTGTGCTGCGCATGATCCCGTCCATCTACGACGTCATCGGGGGCTTGATCGTCATCATCAGCGTCCTCGTCCTCACCGCAGTCAAGCTCTACTGGGTGGGCAGGAGCAAGCGGGAGGAATACCAAGAGATACTGGACTCCCCGATTAAATGAGCCACGCCTTCTTGTGTGCAGTCTTCTGATTCGCTGATGTGCAACTGGACAGTCTCATGAATGTTTGAATCATCATGTATTTATTTTGCACTGTGTTGTAAAAAGAGACATTGTGAGCTGTGTTGTGTCTTAGTTGATGTATAAAATAAAAAATAATCTGCAATGCCTATTCTACAGTTTACTTCAATTATATATTTTTCAAGTCAGCTTTAATGTTTCGTGCATTGGAATCTTTTAATGAGAAGCTGTCTTAAATATGGTGTGAAAATGGCATCAGGCAGATGAGTCATCATTTCAAAAATCAAGATGATTACCTGAAGTCATTTGCCAGGAAAATCTGTAAAAATGACATTTTGGTGTGTGATTAGTACATTTAAACAGGTGCCCCCACCCCCCGAGCTATTTCTTACTGAAATATTTAAGTGACTTCTGTTTCTGGAGTTTCTTTGCAACCTGACACTCATTAAATGAGAAGCAAAAAAAAAACCAATAATCTAGCTGCTATGTTTTGAGTTAATTTTGCAACGAATGCTCAAAAATGCAGGCAGCATGCGTGCCAAGATAGAGAAGGAAATCGGCACTGGGTGTGACTCCTACGTTGGTGTCTTAAGGCAGGATGAACCTAGAAGCACTTCTCTGACGACTGAACTCCTGTTACAGTTACAGCAAGGGCGCGCCATTGAAACCTCTCTAGATAATATCGATCCAGTGTCTCAGAAGCTGAGTTCCTGAGGTCACATGCAGGACAGAAACCGACCCGCTGAAGGAGCCCCGTGATGGTCAGCATATGAAACTGGGAGCACTAAAAGCTTACATGTTGTCCTGCAAACACAAACACAAACACGTTGAATAGCTGTTCATAACCAGCAGGCCAGACTGTGTGTCTAATGATCTGTGGGCAAGGAGGAATGGAGCGAAAATGTTGCACAATTTGCATCAATTTAAAGCACATTGCTCAACAAGCATTTCCCCATCTGCCATTGGGAAAATCTTCGCCTTGGTTAGATACAGCTTCCGATCTTACCACAGGTTTTCTTTATTTACATGCATTACCAATTAAGTGTCAAATTGAATAAGGAAATAAGGAATTTTAATTACTTTCCTTGATGCCACCATACTCAGCTTCCAGTTACATGACATGGTAATCTTCTTAACACGTACAGTTTCTTTGCATAAGGCTGCTGCACCTCTGGGGTGGGGGGTGCAGGGGGGGGGTGAGGGTGGAGGAGACAGAAGGCGGTAGGAAATGTGTTAAGTACCAAGAATGTGACTCACACCTAAACACTGAGGCTGGAAGTCTCCATCACAAGCCACAGTCACACACTTCCAACGTTACACTTAAGAATATTTTTGGTGTCAAGTGGGTTTGGCAAGCCGTCCAAAGGTTGGTATATTATGCTTTTTTGAGATTTGCTTTCCCTGTGGTCTTTCGGAGAACTATCCATTTTTAATGTTATGATTCTTATATGTTTCGCTTGGAAATAAATTAAATGAGATCTTTTTCTTAACACACAACACCTTATACGTTTTGATACAAACACACATTTCGTGCCTAAAATAATATACCCACAAGCTGTCCTTTCCTGTTAAATGCTTTTGGTTTTTATGGAAACATAAAAGTCAAGGACTGCTTGCTTATGGCTTCATGCATGATGCTTTATACACATCTATGCACCAGGTGTAGCTTTCTTTTTGTCACAATCCATATTTTCTTAAAATATCCCGTCTGCACAGTACAAAAGAGTACGCTTCCCATACCTTCCACCAGATGGCAGACTTAACAGACTTTATTTAAGGACTATGTTAAGTAAGGCTTTAATAAAAGTAATGTATTTTATTTTGCACGCCGTTTCAATGTTTCCTTCACATTTTTAGCTTTTACCCAGCTATATAGGCACACCTCATGCAGAAGGCTGGCCCAGTCTGGCTATTTAATATACAGTTTTAGTTTCCCTGAAAGGTTTCCACTCCGCATAATTCTGGCTGTAATAGCTTAACCATTACCTCCCACTGCGGTGGTGTTGTGACTTGTGCAGAGAAACGCATAAACATGAAGCTAAAACAGAGGCCTGATAGAGCCATTACTGGGTAAAGGGCCTATAGAAAACTGTAAGAAGCATACGTACTTTCAGGAGCCGGGTCCTGTCCAGTCATCATCATCATCATCATCATCATCATCATCATCATCATCATCATCATCATCGTCATCATCATCATCATACTGTCTGGCACTTGTTTTTAAGTAAACACCATGTACCAGTGCAGCAGTAGTAGATCCATGCTTGGGTCATGAAAAATGTCTGTTCATGAAAAACCTGCATGTTAAAAAAGACAGCCATTTTATTGTGAAGCTGTCACAGAGACAGTCATTGTTACACAGGAAACAGATATTATCCTGCAATGTGTGGCACATCTCAGCACAACAAAATCTCAGCGAAAAGCGTCACTTCCTGTGACCAAAAGGGTGGGGGAACTTGTACGGTGACTGCTGTGAGTCTGGGTGGGGTCTTTTCCTCCACTGTGATGTTATTTGTCCAAAAGTCATCAGCGACCACACTGATACATGCGTCTGCTAATATCGCACTGCTTAACTAGCCTGGTGAGACTGTGACAGATGTGCGAATGGTCCATATATCACGTTAAGAAAAACGAGTGCATGACCTCATTACAGAAGGCATTAAATGTGCATAAGCGTGTTAGCATCCCAGTGACGGACCAATACTTCTCAGACTCAGGGGATCTATTTCCAGTTGACACCCAAAGCTCTAACTCTGCAAGATAAAAAAACTGAAAATCAAATTAGGCATCTTTTTTTTAAATTTGCTTATTCTTCAAGAGCAGACAAACATTATTATAATGCCCGCCAATAGCACAGATGCTTTATTTTCAGCTCCTTGCGTTCCTTTTTGATCAATCGATGGGAATTTGAGGTTTTGCATCATGCACCTTGAACCAAATACCTGCTTTGATTCAGCAATATATTTAATAAAATCAGCCATTAAAGCAAGGGCCCAGAAATAAATATTTTGCTTTTTTACAGATTCCAGATCTATATGTTTTTCAGAAAATACATGTGAAAACACACGCACGCACACACACACACACACACACACACACACACAATATGCATTGCATTGTATTTGAATGTGGTCCGATTAAATTAGTCCAGCGTTGGATCAAGCCTGATATCTAGTAACCCCACTGAGGTGTGGAGGCAGTGACCTGGTGTGTCTGACCACCCGCACTTTGAGAAGATAGCTAGGTACACAAATGATTATGGATAAATGATGTTCACATTCATACTGGTAGCACTGCCAGCTATACAGAGGCGCATTTCAGCACATTAAAGCACATAAGATGCTGTAACCTTACTTAAGCAGGTTGGTTTTTGGTGGATTCTTTCACTGGGATCAGAACCTGCCTGCTCAAGGCTACCAGGTGAGTCACACTTCTGTAGCTGTCTAACGTGTGCGCCAGTAAAGGTCTCCGCAGTGAGGAATGCACTCTACAATGGACTCCTGTCCAGCTGAAGGCAATATCAAAGTGTAAGAGGTCAGTGACGATGGACGGATGGATAGTTTTGAGATGCAACAGAATCAGCGGATGGCAGAACATTGTCCGCGTCAATGATGCACCACTGTGTTATTTAAATCAGCTCCGTATCATTTCGCTTCTAAAGGGCACAGAGGTCCATTCCCGACAAGCCGTGGTACGTCTATAATCCTCCCTCCTGCTTCCGTAGCACCTTTCTAACGAACTAATTGTGGTGTCCGACCAGACAGATGCCCTCAATCCAATGCTGAACCCGAAAGCATCTGGCCTTCTAAAAAAAAAAAAAACAGCTTATTAGCACATAGCAATAATAAACGCTTTAGTCAAATAGGTCATTCACAGATGCTTTCTATATAAGTATATGCCACTTAGATATGGCTTCATTTATGTTTATTGCTGACAACAGATATATAGATGTACATATGTCATTTTTGTCAGGTACCTTCGATTTTATGAGTCGAAAAGGGGTAGACCGAAATGACGGGTATCAGTTACACACGTTTTTTTTTAATTCTGATTATTAAATTGGCTTTTCTCCCGCGTTTTCCCTTTCCCAGACTCTGCTTGTTTCAATAAACAACGAAATGTTTAAAATCAATGGCATGAGAATGAGCTCCCACCCAAAGACACCCACCCCAAATGGGAATGGGTAAATTATGCTGAATGTACCGTTGGAATTTGCAATGCCGAATATCCGACAGGGAACGCTTGCTATTCCCATGCGTGCGATATAAATATCGATGCTTTTAATATGTAGGAATACTTGGCGGATATGCAATTAAAAATAGGGTCTATGATATGAGTACTGTGAGGTATTACACAAATATTAAATGAATTTTAAAATTCAACCTAGATATAAATGCGCGTATGTTCATTTTTATTTTAGAGTTTTACAATGAGATTACAAACAGCAAAATTATTTATTATGGTGTGTAAATGACATTTTAAAGCAGGAGCAGTGATTCATCTGTTTTTTGAAATATAACTCTGCGGATGAGAATATTTTTAACGATCCCCGCAAGACCACACCAGTCAGTACATTCAACGACACGTCAAATTATAACTCCATTTCAAGGCATTGAATGAAAAAATTCCATTATTTATATAATGTGAATGCTGGTGTGGCTTGAAAGGCAGGAATTCTAACCAATCAACAGGTGAAGCCCACCTGAGGTGGACCAATGGGATGCCGCAAGAGGCGGAGTCACCGGAGCAAGTTAGATTGAGGGAGGACGGCTCATGTTGGAACCAGTGTCCTCAAAAAGGCGTACCTATTCAACTGTGTTGTTTTTAAAAAATCGGGTTTTTGTCTTTATCTTGGACCGACAGTTGTACTTTTCCATCGCGCTTTGTTTAACGGCTGCTAGCTCTCCAGAAAATACGGTACACAGGTAGGAAAATGGTTTCTCTCGCTTATTTGTGTTTGATGCCACATCATGCCAGCGTCTGAGCGATTGATGCCTTTTCACTCTTTAAATCTGGATCAGCTACCATATAACGGAAACTTTAAATGAGAATCGGAGTACAGTCATTTGGGATTCTGTTTAATGTTTTGGGGTAGACGTTTGCGCCTTAATCTTGTATTTATTGTGCCACTTTGTCCACAGAGCAAGTATATATTCATTCAGTATGCATATGGTCAGCATTTTCGTGTTACCACGGTATATATACAACCGAAATTTTTCAAATAAATGTGCTACTTCGGAATTCGCTTGACATACCGGGTCCTGTTTAGGAGGCGACTTGTCTTTTTAAGGTTTTTGATCAGATTTACTTATTTTAAAAAAATCTCGTATTTCTTTATGGGATGTAAAGATGACGTGATTCTTATAAGGACCCGGCAGATCGCTTTAATCATGCCTGGAAGCGGTCCCACAGCATGCGGCGGCATGGTTTCTGCCCTAGCCTTCAGAAGGTTCACCAGGCGGGGGAAACATGGCTTTCGTTTCGTGGCAAAGATCCCGTTTGTTGATCGTGTGTGACTGGGATCCTTGTCGGTGCGATGGGAAAGTGGGTTTGCGGAAAACCTTGGAAGTTTCCACCATTAAGCACGGGAAGATGCATGTTACTGGCCTCAATTCGCATCGATACCTGCCATGCGTCAGTCTAATTTCGTGTGTTTTGACATAAATTCTCATGCGCTTAAAAAGATGGTTGGATAGTAGTGGAATAGGTTTCTAGGAGCTAAAGTTGATGGATGTGAAGTGTTTTGATGTTTTAAAGAACTCCTTTGAGTAATAAATAGCACAAACCCAAAATGGATTAAACAGACCTCAGGGAGGGTGAAGCATTCCTCCATATTACTGGGCTGCGTGTGGTGGACCATGAAGTTGGGGGAACATGTGGGGAGAACATTGGGGCAGAGTCCCAAAAATAAAGCAAGAAGAATTCGACTGCTCTTTATTAATGGTAACTGCAATAGGCAAAGCTTGTTGTTATGACTGGTCTCTGGGTGAATTCTGATGTGTGACTGATTGTGTGAAAGATACATTCCTAAATCGGAACAACAGACGGTGAGATTTCAGAAGCAGTGAGCAGTCTCTCTTCATTTCAACAATCTGCGTCCAGCCTCAGCACACCCCACCTCGCACCAGCTGTTTACAGGTAATCTGGCACAGGTTCTGCATGAAGCTATTGTTGCATGTTTTTTTTTTGATTTTCTTATTCATTTTATCCTGGCTGGCCATGAAAACCATATGTTATGATGTCTGACCTCATGTCCGTTAAGGTTTGGAGGACAAGCTGATGCAAAAACTGAGAATGGCGGGGGGGGGGGGACAGGCATAATTACATACTGTCTAGAAGAAGGCCATCACTATCCCTCAAGACCCCTAGAAGGTAGGGTGTTGTAATGTCTGAAACTGTCCTAAGCCTCCTATTACCCTGACTTGCTCTTGGAGTGGTTGTCTACTCGGCCGTGATCTCTACTGTGATTAGTGTCTGCTTGCTCCATGTGTTATTTGCTGGGTTAATTACGGTTTGTGGGAGGGCGTTTTCAGGCTGCGTTTTGGGCGATCCCAGCATCCGCATTACGCGTGGGACGGAGTCTCGCATTGCTGGGGTGGTTGTCCTACTTCTGGATGCTGTCAGGTTGGATATCCGGTTTGACCACCTGCATATCTCTGGGTTGGTGTTTGCCTCCCCAGAATTTATGACTCTCCGTTTGAGTCGGATTGATGGTCTGGGCTCGTTCTTCTGTCAGATGGGTGAAGGATCAGTCTGTGTGCTGGAGGGATTCTGGAAATGCGGCTCTGAGTTGGCAAAGTGGGAACACTGTCCGTTGAATATATCGATCTGTAATGTAGCCGATAGCTGCACGCTGTGTGCAGATAAACATGCAGGGGTGCTCTTGTTGTGCTGGTTAGCCAGTTAATTAAGCGAGAAATGATGACAAAGCTGCTGTTACAACCTATTATTAAAATTTCAGATCCTGAGAATGTTGTATCTGGGGGGTGTGTGTGTGGGGGGGGGGGGATTCACTCCCTTTAAACTCGCTGTCTGGGAGGGGTAGATTAACAGCTGTTTATACAGTTATTTCCTTTGGGACTTAACTTGACTAGAATGTATTGATTTGTAGACGTTGCCCTCGTCCCTCCAGATGGAAAAGCTCCCTTTTTGCTTCATATTTTGTCACATTTTGTGCCATCTTGTTTTGAAATTTGTATGTATAAAAGCAGAATGTTACGACCTGCTGCAGCCCCTTTGCTGATTATTTAGGAGCCCCCCCCCCCCACCGTACGACAGATTTGCGGCCCTGTGTCTCCCGGGTCACCTGTTGCTCCTTTTCCAGGCCACATGGGACCGTATCTGTTCTGATCACTAAGGGTGGTAAATATTCATAACGTCTCATTCTGCCGCTGTACATTGCTGCAGAATCTGCTGAAAGCCAAACTAATTTGGAATTTGTATTAGTATTTGATTTCTGTAGCTAGCTTCCAGAAAATAATCAGAATAAACTATTTGTAGGGTGAGGAGCTGATTTATTTACTTATTTTGTTTTCTTGTCTTTGTTAAAGATTTAGTTCTTTGATCTGTTTAAGTATGACTGAATACATCAGGATTTTTTTGTTACTCCATTCATTCTTTTTGTTACACATCAGACACATCAGATTCTTTTTATTACTCAAGGCCAGGTTCTATCAGTTAATATAGATAATCAACCCTTGGGAAGCATATTTTATTGCAATGACATCATAATGCACAGAATGTCCCCTTGGAGTGATTTCAACAGTTTATTTTTTTTTAGTATGTATTGCGGAAAACAGCGGCTGGTTTGTCCCTGGGGAAGCCAGACCACCTTATTATAGGAAAAATATGTCCATTGGCTAAAATGATCATACAGACCCAGTGAACTTAAAAACAGGTGTTTTGTAAAATTATTGTTATATGGAGATTTTACGTGAAAATTCTATCAGTGGGAAGTGACACTTGCTTGGGAATGTTTTTTCTATATGTAGACATAGTGCAAGGATGTTGAAAACGCTTGATTGATAGTAGTGGAAGCAATGAGTCTGGAGGACTGAACTTGACCTCTGACTTATGAAAATGGTTGTGCCTGGTGATTTGCCAGTTAGTGAGGCTTTAGTCCCCCAGGGATATAAAGTCACATCTAGATTTCTCTGTAGCTGTATTTGTGTTTATCGTAATTCCGAGCATCCTGGTACCAATTTAGCAGTTATGTTTCTCAGTTTCTCACTCTGTGCCACGAAGCCTATCAAAAAATCTACCGAGGAAGCTTAAAATCTGTCCCGACTGGTTTTACTGTGGATGAGGTATTACAAAATGCGATGTGATTGTAGTGCTGATAATCTTGTACGTAAGGGATCACTGATCAGCTTTAGTTTGGTCACATTCAAAAAATTCCCTGTGGCAATTTTAGGCCACAAGCCAGATTCTTGCATCAGGGCACTAGCCTTTTGGCCTATGCATTCTTGAGACGCCGATTGTGGGTTTGGCAGTGATGCATGGCGCCCTCTACTGGCCTGGGGGTGGGACTGGCGGTAGCCTGGTGCATCCCCTCCCACATCTCCCTGCCACAACGGTTATGGCCCATTGGCAGCCCTAATCGATGGAACGGCATGGGCCCTGACAGTGTAATGAAAAACGAGAATCAAATTTGCTGAGTAACTGCGCGGGGAATTTCCTAAAAAATTTTTTTTTTATTCTTTGATCGGATTTGCAGCAATGAAACTCGCGGTTTGTGTTGTGCAGCATAGCTCACTTCCCCTTCTGTAAAGATATTGCATTGCCCCATGTTATGAAATATTGTTTGTTTAGCAAATTTCTGGATTTGTGGTTTCAGCTAAATACTTGCTGGAAACAGTTCTGTCTGTATTTGTTCGGAAGGAGGGAGAAACCCGACTGATTTCTGGAAAGGTTGTTCCCCATACCGTGCAGCTGCAGTTGGGGGTATGGGTAGGTGGGTGTATTGCCCATCAGGTATTTTTATATTGAGAAATCGACAAAATCTGGTCAATGATTTCTTCATATCGAGCCTGATGCAACTTAATTTTTGTGAACACGTTGCGATAGGTTTCTCTTACAAAAGTGTCAAAATGCACTTCTCAGCAATTTTGAAGCTCATGATTCCTGTAAGTTTCCATTTGTTGATGAACTTTCAGTCTTTTTATAGTTAAAAATTTGGCCAGGTTTGATGACAATCCATTCTTCTTTTGTCAGCATAACTCTTAAACTTTTTAAGCTTAAAACCTGATCAACTAACAGGTTGGCATAACAGGCAACAACTGTGCATGTAAAAAAAAAAAAAAATAATAATGTGGACACCCCTAATATGATCTGGCCCCCATCCCCCAACCAGTTTAGCATCCTTGGATGATGGTGGATTGAGATACCGTCACAGGAAATTGAGGCAGCCGCCATGTTGGACTTGCACGTATCCTGGTGATTGACAGCTGAGGTCTTGTTTTGCCCCTCCCCCTGCCGGGAGCCGGGAACACTCATTGGCTGGGAAAGACAGGTGCAGGCTATTGAGCCTCTTTCCATTTCATTCAGCTTCCTTTTCAGCTGTTCCTATGACAGGATGTTATTGGAATGTATTGTTGTCACCCCCCCACTCACATTTCTGCACATCTCCTCTTCACTTTATTGTGA
The DNA here is from genome assembly GCA_026777045.1 of Hyperopisus bebe. Lineage (NCBI taxonomy): Eukaryota > Metazoa > Chordata > Actinopteri > Osteoglossiformes > Mormyridae > Hyperopisus > Hyperopisus bebe. The sequence continues at coordinate 4,857,480 of JAODJW010000043.1, forward strand.
TTAATTTATTCCCTCATCCCTGGGGGGCCATCCTGTTGTGCCTTACTCAGAAAGATGTCAAGCGCCTGCATGACTCTAACCTTCCCCCGGAGAGGTCTGTGTTATCAGTGGGCCGCACCTTTGCTGTTTATTTAAAAATCCTTCCAGTCCACACGGATTTGAGAGCTTTCTTTCATAGTGGAATTTTGCTTGTCAGTTAGATAAACTTAATACAATCGCAAGAACTGACCTTCTGAGCTGAGACCAGGAATCATTCACTGCATTACCGTGAAAGTCAACAGAATATATTCAAAGATATTTGTTTTGGTTTTCTATACACAGAGTGTAAACAACACAATTTTGTGTTGCTGTTTTACACGAATGTGGTTTGTTGGCACACGCAGGCTGGGCAGGGGGGCATGGGTGCAGGTGGATGGTAGTGGGCAGTGTGGAAGTGAGACACCAGTCTTAGACTGGTGAGACGTTCTGCTTCTTTGTTAACGGTTCTGCGGCAATGCGGAGCACTTTGACACGGTCATCCAGCATCTGCAATAATACACACTTACTACAAACGGATATTCCTGTGTCCACTGCGTCGTCCCTCCTCCAGACTCTTAGTCATATGGCTTAATGTCTTTTGGCCAGCCATCAGGGCCGTAATTATAATTTATATATGGGGGACACTCCCCCCCCCCCCCCCCCAATAACCAGATGTGCTCACAATGTGCCTAGCGATATGCATTATAATTACAGCCTTGGTCCCCCCCCCCCATGCTGAACCCATGGCTACGCCCTAAACACGCATGTCTGGAACCTCCTCGCATGTACACAAGTCATACATGTAAACATACATGTCATTGCATGTTATAAATCGCAGGTTATGATGGGCCATGTATTTCCTTTACAATGGTCTCGAATTATTATGCAGTTAGTTCACTGTCTTTGAATGGGACCTGCAGCTTAATAAATTACGCGTCTAATATCATTTACTGTAGTTAATTTTCAAAAACGTTTGACGTTTGGTTCAGTCATTGCATTTACGCCTCACTTCTCCAGCAGGAATGAACTGCCGGTTTCCTGAAGCCTTGCAGAGCACTGCTGAACTTTGCATACGTTTACCTTTGCGATAAGATAGTTCCCAAAGACAGTGAACCGTAACCAGAACTGTCCTGTTCGTGATACGATCTGCTATTTGACCCCCCCCCCCCCCCTTTTCCCGGTCGCCGTTGGAACAAGCCTTCCATCCTGGGAGGAAGTGGCGAGCATGTGCTGTTACTGCCGGTCGATCCGGATGACCGATAGCCGTGCGGATGGGGCGACGGTCGGGATGCAGACGGGAATATTCAAAATCTCCTCACGCTGGTGGATAACATCGATGGATGTGATGGTGACTCACCCGGCCTGATATTCTCCCGGTGAAATTTAAAGGGACAGGCGGATTGTTTAAGGATTGTTCTGCGCAATGAAACTTCATAGAATCTCGTCTCTGTTTTGACGTCTGTTTCGTCTTCTGGTCACGTCTCTTCAGTTGAGTTCCTTCACGTCCCATTTGTGAAGGTCGTCCGGGGTCTTGTTGCCATGGCAATGGCGGTTTGGGGGGGGGAGGCCGGAGCCAGCACTTCAGCATGGCGCTGCCCGTGTGCCAGCAAGTCTCATGACGTCCTCTAGGTTCATCCTGATATCGGTCCGGCGGTGGGGGGGGGATGGTCATACACAGCCATTAACCGATGCCCCTGGTCCTGCTCTCACCCCCTTTCCCCCTTATACTCGCTTCCAAGCTGTTAGGTGTCGGCTGCTCCTGGGTTTGCTATCTTCTGTTGTCATTAAACTTCTCAAGACCTGCTCTGTGAGGAGCAAGCCAGGATCTGCTTGAATCTTACCGTTTGACTGGTAGATTTCATCAACCGAAGAAACATTTAGATGTTTTTCCATCTAATAAATGTCATCTGTGTCTTCAATATGGTCGCCGTGGAAAGAATGTGAGCTGGAAGGCCTTCTTTTTATTTTTTTTTCCTCCTTCATTCTCCTCCTCCACTTCCCTGTCGCTGCCGGACGCCAGTCTATCCCATGACCCCATGCCACTGCGACCCTGGTGAGGCCTCAGGGATCTTCCTCCATGTGAGAAGCGAGGTGGGGGAGGGAATTCCTCTGGGGAGGCCGTGTCCCGGGTTCACACAGATGGAGCCGGTCACTGCATAGCCTGGTAATTTCCAAAAAAAAAAAAAACAAAAAGGTAGTGGGAGAGGGGGTGTTTGCTGTCGTGACCCCCCCCGACCTTCTGTGGTAAGCTGGATCTGAGTTTCTGTTTGCCAAGTGTTTTGGAAAATTTGAGCCCCCCAGTTCTCCAGATCTTGTGTCTTCCATGTGATTTTCCTCTTAAAAAAAAAAAAAAAAAAAAAAAAAACCCTTGACCTATGTTATTACTTTTAGTTCATTATAAAATATACAGTAATCAGGGGTATTATACATAGTTTCACAGTCATGGGGAGAATATTAATGTATCTTTTTATTGTATAGAAACTTGTTGACCTGTATTTCATAAGCATGGTTTGCTTTATTCTCTACCGTCTGTCTGAAGTCACAGTTTATTTGGGGAAGTTTTACCCGATAAAAGGGAAGCCGCACTCATTTCATGGTGAATGTGTGTTTCACATCCTCCGTCATGCAGCGTCGTCTTTCCTTGAAGTTGCCGAGCGTTTGACCTGGGGAAAGATCTCCATGTCTTGTGGATTCTGCCGGGGCTGTCCCTGTTATGATGCTTAATGCAGAGCGCTTTAACGCGGAGCGGTAGGACATTGGAATCAGACCCTGTGTTTCACAGTGGATATACCTCAACCTGCAGCTGTGGCACAAGAATTTCACCATGTGAAAACCTGTAACCGGAAGGTCGCCGGTTCTAATCCCCTGATTGGCATAGTCATGTCACCTTTAAGCCCTTGAGTAAGGACCTTAACCCCCAATTGCTCTGGGGACACGCCCTAAAAAAATCTGTCACTTTGGAGTAAAATAAATAAGACATACTCTACCAGACTAGTTTCTGTACGCTGCAAGTTTTTATCACTTATCCATTTATTTCATAAACTGCAGATTTTTTCTTTTTGTTAAGCTTTGGAAAGTTGAGTGAACAACTATAGATGAAAATGTCAAATAAAGTTTCCTTTATGACATGGAAAGAGTATCCATGTCTGACATCCTATTACCTGGTTGGGTGGTGATGGAGTATTCATTCTAGGCCATCCTTTAACTTTACATGCACTAGTTACCTGTTTCAACACACGAAACAAAGCAATATTTAATGTCCCTTGCAGAATACCTTGAATTTTCTTTGCTATTAACTGCTAGACGGTGGTTACGTCATGCAAAAACCTTTGACTGGTACTGTAAATGAGTAGCTTTAAGCAGTATTGTTTGCTGTGTTTGAGGTTTAGCATCATCGGCTATATTAGTCTGGAAATCAGCATCTGTTTTTTTTTTTCTTTACCTCGGATGGGGGAGAGGTTACTGGGGGGGAAAAGCAAGTCCCTTTAGCTGACAGCCTAAATGGTGAAGGGTGGCAGTGGGTTTGGGTCGTACACCTCTCACCCCTCGGCATCCGCGGCGGAGCAGGATGTGGTGAGCGACTACCTCAGCATGTTCTGAAAAATGAGCGTTCCTCCCCTCTGTATGCCATGCGCAGTGGAAAAATGCGCCGGTGCATTAGACAGGCAGTGCGCGTGCATTGTTCTTAGGCTGCAATGCTTAGGAAACCACATCAGTTTGGTGGTTTTGTTTTTTGTCATCTTCCTTTCCCTTTTTCGCTTGTTCAATGCGTCTTAGCGCTTGTGTTGGTGGTGTATGAAAGGAAGCTTGCTGTGAGGTGTTGACTTTTTCGCTGGTAGGATGGGGGCCAGATGCCTGGCTAACTAACCATATTAAAGTAGTAGTAGAGATCTTAAGGTCAAGGTGAGAACGTGGGCCAATATGGCATCACACTAATGGCCTGATATAATGTGCACACTTCGTGTGTTTTTTTTTTTTTGTTTTTTTGCTTTGTTTTGTTTGTGCTCTAAATATGCTGCTATGAGTTTTATGCTTTTCGTCTTGTAAAGACCAGATTCCTTAAAGGGGTCTTGCTGGACGTCAAGATGCATTTCCACAGCTTTCCTCAAGGTGTCCTCGCAGCCAGCAGTTGTCAGACTGGCCTTCTGTCACCCATCTCTGGCTCAAGCCCGAATTGCAGAGCCGCTCTGCGAATGGAGTGCTCGTCGCTGCTGTCTTCTATCTGTTTTATTTTTGGCTGAGTTTTTTTCATTCCCCTCTTGCAGAGCGAAGGCTTTTTCTGGCTGTGTGATAGCAGTTGAGAGTGTAGTGAGCACTGAATAATGATCATTTATCTAGTTGTGGGCAGCTCCTGGTGGTTTCATTCTGAGTCGGCGTTCGAGGGAGAGACGGACAAAACTGGCAAAGTAGTTTAATGGATTCTGATAACGTTTAGGCTCAAAAGGAAAATGGTTTTCCTCAGGTTTACAGAAATATGTCAGAGTTCTTGGGTAATTATCAGAAAAGGACAAACCTTAAGCAGATGCAGCAGGATTCTGCCTCTGATCGAGCAGAACGTGGGAGTAGTGTTTTTCATATTTTTTTGTTTGTTCTTTTGTTTCAGGCTTTGTTGTAAACGGTTCTCTTTTAGAATCCGCCGGATGTAGCGCACACGGGATGTCTGGTGACATCTCTGACGCCATGGCACTCCATCGTTTTCAGGTCGGCCCTCCCCCCTACTTGAGGTTATGGGGTTGCTCCCCATGTGCAACCTGACAGCTGTCCCAAACCAGCGGTGGGTGAGGTCGCCCCCCCCCGAGCTCAGGTGTTTCCCGCACGTTTGCTCGACACACTTAAGGAGCACAAACAAAGCCACCGTTATTTTTAGGTTCAAGGTGAAAGCTGATGTATGTGTGCACGGCGGACATGTTTACCACCGATCAAACCACGCATTTTTGTGGGGGGCCCCTGATGTTTGAGGGCCCCCTGTTGGCTTGAAACAGTTACTGCTGGAGGGGCCCTAGAAACGATAAACCTGCTGATGGATGGATTGATTTAACCAGTCTTTGCTCTGAGTAGCTGCTGCTGGACCCTTGTTAGGTCTCTTTTTTTTACACCCAGGTATTTTAAATCAGATGGAAATGATCCCAAACTGGGCTGGCAGACCTACAGGCTTTCAATCTCGTTCCTTTAAGACAAAAAACCTGGCGTGCGCTTCGAGAACCTAAGGAGGCACCTTTCAGCTGGTAAGAAGCCATCTCATTCGGACATCTTTAAAGGCTTTTTAACAAGATGGGAATTTTTTGCATCCTTCCGGTGTGGTGTTTCGTGCCGTCAAGTGGCTCCCCCGTCGTGGCCATTCACAGCGCAGCTGCGTCGCAGGCTCGGCGCCGGCCGGATCGGCGCATTCGCTCTGCCGCATCCCAGTCAGCGGGCCAGCTATTTATGCGACGTTTACGAGCCCTCAAAGGAAGCGCAACAAAGCAGTTGGGGAGATTTCGCCGGGCTGATCTCGGATCTCCTCGGGGGACTGGGTCGCACCAGGGAGGTGGCGCTGTACTGTCTGTGGGGGGCGCTCCAGGCGCTGCGTGTGCGCTTTGTCGTGGGGAGGAAGGGGGGGGGGTGTGTCCTCGACACATAAATCACCCCTTTGTTTCCTGCCAGTCTCCAGCTCCGCCCCCTAGCGCTCTTTAATTTGATCGGCGGCGTGGGTGGGGGGAGGCGGGGTGGACCTGTCAGAGGAATTTTGAGATGGTGAGGTCCTGCCCAGAGTGAGGTGGGTGTGGGCAGTAAGCCCCCCAGGTCACGCTCCCGCAATTGTGATCATGGCTGCATGTGGACAGAACCGTGTGGATGATGGATGCGTACAGGATGTTAGCCCCAGGCTAACCTCTTCAGTAAAATAACCAGTAGCTTAATAGCTTAAGGATTTTATCACGGAGAACAAAATGTAACATAGTTGGTTGAAAAATTTACTGCTTTCGTTTAGTTGAAGATGCACATTTTTGGCATCGTGCAGCGAATCGGGTCTGGGGGCTAACGTTTTCCCATCCTCTGTCTTGAGGTCCTCTTTCTCTTGGTGGGGGGGATCCAGACTGGGCTGCAGCCCCTTTCTGCTTCCTGATCTCGGGCCTCCCGTTTTGAGGAGGGGGACCATGTCCTCCTTCTGTGTCCCGGCCGTCGCCGTCCTCGCTTCCTCCTTCATCTTCCTCCTTCATCTTCCTCGAGCAGCCATGCAGCGTCGCTCTGTGTGGGTGCCAAGGAAGCCCGGCTTTATTGTGAAGTAATAAAAAGATGGCATCTGGAGGGATGGCACAGTAAATTGTTGGAAGTTGGAGGGGCAGGTTGTTGGAAACAATGGAGTGTTTTTTTTTTCCCCATTGTTCTCCTTGATTATTTGTTCTTGCTGATGTCAGATAAATTCCTAAGTTTACACTTAGTTGACAACCCTCTTCTGTGACTAAAGTCTCTTCTCGGGGAATTCCGTGATGCACAGCGAAGAGCGATGATCTCGGTGCAGGATTTTGATTACCTGCCTCTGAAGTTTCTCACGCGGCTCTTTGCGTGTTTGTCTTCCAGGCTAAACGCAGCTTGAGCGGAGGAGCTGAGGGCTTGGATGAGGCACAGGTAAGTCTGCATTTTGCTTTTTAATTCATTTAACAGCCAGCTGTTATTTTTTTTTGAGAACGCAAGAGTGGTCAGTCCCTGGAGCGGTTAAGGGCCTTGTTCAAGGGCGCAATAGTGAAATCGCTCTACTTGAGAATTGAACTGTTTCTTATCAATGTAGCACATAATGGACAACATGTACCTGAAGCATAGAGGAAGACCCTACTGTGCTATTGATGCTCGCATGGTCCATATAAGACATAAGAACTTTATCAAGTTGGGCTGTTTTTGGTCTCGTTCCGATTCCAGCTGAATGCTGCCTAGAGAAACCAATGGTAGCAGGGGTTCACCTAGTTTGACGGCAGTGTTCTTTAAGCGCGGCTCCACCTAGGTGTCAGAGGGCGTACTGCGAAAGGCGTGATGCAGCTGCAGCTGGCTCCTTTGCGCCGATGTCTCCCTGGAGTCGGGGGGGTGGGGGGGGGTAGCCTGGGTTTGTCCCACGGCCAGAGCGTAGCAGGAGGATTGTGGGACGGCTTTGGCCGGGTGCTCCGCTTCTGTACACATGAGTCATCTGCTCAGGCCTCTTTGTCTCTGGGAATGATTAACCCTTTGCGCTCCCGCAGGATTCGGTGGTATCTGGGTATCTGTCCTATGGCCGTCACCATGGTTGCAGCCTCAAATCAGACCAGCAATTGGAATTTTACTCCAGGAATCTTTTCTGAATACACAGGCTTATGCTCATGTGAAAATTTGCGCATGCATCCTTGGGTGTGAATCCACCTCTGCAGCCTTTGGTGTTACAACTAGCCCTCCTGAAGGGGGCGCTGATTCTGGCTTATGAACAGAGCAGATTATGGGAGTTGGGGGGGGTCAGGTAGCTGGGAATGGGAGGGCGGGGCAATGCGCCACATCATCTGGAGTTCCGGTTGAAGGTCCAGGGCTCCATGTTGCATCTGGAGCCCCCCAACTCTGAACCAGAACATGCAGTCTTTGTGGGAACCCATGTGCAGCACTGGAATAATCACCCCTCTGGAGTCAGTGAAGCACATCGTAATCTAACCTAGGCCAGAGAATCTCAACTGGATCAGCCTCTGCAACCCAGATAAAAAAAAAATTGAACCAAATTTATTTGCAGTAAATTAATTTATCAATGTTATAGTACTGCAGTAACAGCACAAAGCATTCACGCACTTTTAAAAAAAAAAAAAAAAAAAAAAAAAAAAAAATTCTTTTTAGCCTCATACTCTGTGACCCAATGGAAATGGCCCCATTACCCTCCATTTGGGGAACAGTATCCTAGGACACAGCCCAGTGTACCGGGATCCCACCTCCCTCCACCCAGCCTCAAGGAAAAAAGGGTCGGTCAGTTAAATAGGTGTCACCTAAGTGTCCATGCTGATGTTAGCCTGGCCCTGATTGTAGGGGTCACTCCTGGGTCAGGGGCGCTGATGCAAGTTCCCCACCTGTGTTGCTGCCTACGATGCCCCCCCCCCTGACTTTCACAGCCCTGGGCCATGATTTGAGGTAGATGATTTTTCAGTGGGGGTGATGGAAGGCCAGGAGAGGGTCCATGGAACGGGGTGATGGAGAAGGATGTGTAAAACGATCATCACAACCACATTTTTGCCTCATTAAGCCGTACTGCTGGCTTGGGCCAGACCATCAACAAATATTCCGGTATTCGGTGGTGAAATGTGCAGTGGATTATGGGATAGCTGCCCCACCGTAGTAGAAACCGTAGCAGGCTACATTTCTACGGTTTCTTACGTCTTTGTCACTTCTGCCGGCAGGAAGTTAGGTGTTTGTTTGTTTTTCCTGAACAGGGGGTGGGAGGCGGATGTGGTTAGGGGTTGAAGGCCTTGGATGGGTGGGGGGCTTGCAGGTCAGCTGGCAGTTTGTCTGACAGAGTTCACCCGGTGTCACCCAGATTGGGGGCCTGAAAGGGATTTCTTAGATCGGCTGATGGTTTCAGTTCTAGTTATGGTGGACATTGCTTTTAGAGCCTCCTTATGTGGTCTCCCCCCCCCACCCCCCCCATTCTGAGAGGCAGTATCTCAAGCTTTGGTGTAAATTTCCAGAACAGACCATTATTTCTCTTATCTTATTACTTCTTGGTGAATAACACATCCGTATATGTGGCATTTCCATCTATCATGTCTTGTGGTCTGCTTGTGGTCTGTTTGTGGTCTGCTTGCCAATGCCCTAATCTGTGACTAGATGCACCTTGGCATATAAACGGTGCCAATCAAAAGTGTGGACACACCTACCGAAAGAGATTTATTTGTGCTATTTATTTTGCAATAATTATAAAGACATTGACACTATAAAATACCATATATGGAATTGTGCACTGACAAAAAAAAAGTATAAAAATAGTTGGGTGGAAGGGGCAGTTCTGTGGATTGGGACTCAGAAGGTTACCAGTTCAAATCCCATGGTAGGGAGAGCGATGTCACTATTGGGTCCCTGAGCACGGCCCTTAACCCACAGTTGCTCCAGGAATTGTCTGATCCTACTTTCTCAATTATAGCATATTATATTCACATTATTAATTATAGCATTCAGCGTTACAGCTTCTGTCTCCCCCCCCCCAATCAGAGCTGAGGCCGGCCAAAGATGACGGAAGAGATGATTGTCATCGCTAAGTTCGACTACGTGGCCCAGCAGGACCAGGAGCTGGACATCAAGAAGAATGAGCGCCTCTGGCTTCTGGATGACTCCAAGTCATGGTGGCGTGTGCGGAACACCACCAACAAGACGGGCTTTGTGCCCTCGAACTACGTGGAGAGGAAGAACAGCGCTAGGAAGGCCTCCATCGTGAAGAACCTCAAGGACACCCTGGGTGAGAGCATGTCTCCTTGGGAGGTGGGGGGTGGGGCTGCACTTTCGTTCCCCTTCACAAAGATCCACCCTGGGGGGTGAATGCTTTCTGAAGTATGTACACTGTGTTGCAAATGTTTGAAAAACTTTTGTTATTTTAGTTGTTGTTTTTTTTGACACATTTCAATCTAGTTTTAGTGTTTGCGTGCCGTAAAAAACAAAGTTATTTGTTCACTTAATGATAAATCCTCTGTATACGGACTTGAGGCCTGAGGCTGTGGGTCGGATTCCCCCCCAGCCCTTCCTCTGCACGCCAGTCACATCAGAAATGTTCATAAACACCTTTTTTTTACTGACTCCCCCAGAAGGGGAAAGCCAAAGCGAGTTCTGTGTTGCTTTAATTTGATCGTGCTTATTGTACTGTAAAGGCAATATTTTGTTTGCTTTTTATCTTTCAGTAGAGCGTTGGTTTTTATTTTTGAACAATCCTTGGAGGGGAAAAAAAGATAAGGTATCGGATGCTGGCTTGGGTTGGGTTGGTTAGGGGTAATAACCTTGGCCGCGTCCGCAAGGCTTCCGAGGGGGGGGTCATATGCTTCTCTTGACGGGATGCCCATCAGGCTGACTCCTGATTTCCTGTCGGAGGTCGAGGTGCAGACCCTATTGGCTATGACCCCCCCCCCCCCCCAGACAGAAACAATCAAGGCAGTGTCTGCTCTGGGGTGGGGGTCGCGAGGGGCTTGGGGGGCTGTAAATTTGCTGTAAGTTATACCTCTTATTAAGAATAAGGATGTTAAGATTGCCTCATTGCCCCCCCTCCCCCACCCCAGCTAACTGCTACTGGCAGTGATGTTATTAGCAGTTGTGGGGGGGGTCACTTTTGGCTTCCCCTTTTTGTATTTTTGTCCTTTAAAGTCTTTCACCTCTCACCGACGTGAAGGGTTTTGTCCACAGGAAGTGACAGGGTAACATCAAACAGGAAGAGGTAGCCTTTAAGTGACGGGGAGGGGGGGTTCAGTTGGCTAAAGGCGACTTCGTCTCCACACGCGTGAACTGGAAACCAGCAACGTCTCTGCCGCTCTGCACTCTATGTCATCCTCAGGTAAGGGACGGTGACATCCTCAGGTAGGGGACGGTGACATCCTCAGGTAGGGGACGGTGACGTCCTCAGGTAAGGGACAGTGACTTGCCATGGGTGGGCTGGGAGTTGGCGAGCATGAGCGTCGGCATGCAAGGGTGTAGCGGGAGGTCGGAGGGCAGCGAACTGGTTAGTATGGGGTGTCTGGGAGGCGCCCCCCCCAGGTGTAAGCTGGACCCCCCAGATCGGTTAAACGGTAATATTAACAAAATGCATGAGGGATCATTCGCTCAGGTCCGGGTGAGGATCTCCACTTTGTACAAGCCTCTCTTCAAGCGCCCCCCGTCGCTAGAAAAACAAAAACCGGCCTCCCCAGTGGAATAGATTGGGAGCTCTGGGAAGTTCATGTCCGATCTGGGCTTCCCCCACTCTGTCTGTTTTTTTTGTCTGGATTGATGGGGGTGGTGGGTATTAGGGCTGTAGAGCTTCTGTTAGTTTATGCCCCACCCAAAGGTGATCAGATGTTTGCAGAGGTGTGAAATGCAGCTTTTTGGGTGGGGCGGGGGGTGTGGGTTATTAACATCCCCTACAGTACGGCGCGTGCTGGTGCCGGATCGCAGCAGCTTGACGGTGCCCGAAAGGAGGCCTCTTCCTGAGTGTGCGGCGCCACCAGCGGCCCGATCGGGCCAGATGAATAACACATGTGTTCATTTAAGCCCCCCCCCTCTCTGTTACGGGGGCCCGTGTGTGGTGCTTTTGGGGGTCTGTACTTCATTTACAGTCTTTGTCGGCAGACTCCACAAAACCGGGGTGGACGTTCTTAAAATAAAAGAGCACGGGATGACCCCCCCCCCCTGGGCGGGCAAAAATGGGGAGCTTGACCATATTTCTCGAAGTGTGTTTAATTTCAGCTTTGTCTGGAGTAATGAAAGTAATATATTGAAGAGATCAAGAGACTTTTGTAGGTATGTAAGTAGGAAAACCTTGAAAAGGGGCATTTTAGCTGTCAGGCCGGGTCAGAAATGTTTAAGTGATATAACCAGTAAACAGGCCAGTCATTCTCAGGAGACTATGAGCATGTGTGCAACCTGACTCACTCTCCTCTCTGAGTGTGATAGTCAAAAAAAAAAAAAAAAACTGAGGCGGACACCCCGTCTTTACCATAATGCCTAGGAGGTGATGAAAGCGCCGTTTCCGTGGCAGCAGCCCGTGAGCCTGGTCTGACAAGTTTCCTCTCGGGGGCCTCGAGCACGGGAGGGCTGTCCAGCAGCTGCTGAGTTTCAGTGGAGGCCCCGCAGCGTCGTGATTGGCCGACGCCAGTCACATGGGCAGGGTGGGGAGCCGCTGGGCTAATAGCCTTGGAGTTTCAGGAAGTTCTCATGGAATAGCTCCGTGACTGCAGTGGCAAGAGCGGAACGTTCCGGCGGCAGGGGAGCGCAGAATGGATATGGCAAACCTCTTTAAGCATTTTTTCCGTGAGTTCTCTCTTTACTATAATGCTGGAGCTGACATTTTGTCTGGGATTGTGAGTGGAATTCTGTGCAGCCTTTTTTTTTTTTTTCCTTTTCTTTTTTTTTTTCTTTTTACCTCCACCCCTTAAAATTTGAACCATAAATTTTACTAGTTGTGAAAAGTTTTAATGTGTACAGGTGTGTTGCGTGATTAACCGTCTGGTCACGTTTACGGTTTAGGTTTTCTTGTGACAGTTTTCCTAAACGGTTAAATAGTTTAGATGGGAGATAATGTGCTGACGCCCTAGTCGGCGGCTTTCATGGCTCCGCGATGTGGGTGGATGGGGCCCTACAGACGAGGCGTACAGACCTACCGCTGACTCCCAGCATAGCGCTCTGGGGCGACTCCAACCAGCGCCTGCCCGCTCGCTCTCCCTCCCCGCCGTCCCGCGCAATCTCTGCTCTGCCTTCAAGGGGCTCCGCCAGGCAGCTGGGCCGTGCTTTCGTTTCCTGAAAGTGTACCTAACTGTCTTGGTTTCGTGTTTCTTTCTTCCTGGGGTGGTGGTGGTGGGGGGGGGGGTTTGTTCTGTCCGGGGGAGAAGGAAAAGCTGGACTGAGGAGGAAT
>JAODJW010000043.1:4873109-4890691 GCA_026777045.1 Hyperopisus bebe
GCCAGCCCTGTATATTTACAGCTAATGTCGGATCTGCCAGCCCTGTATATTTACAGCTATCGTCGGATCTGCCAGCCCTGTATATTTACAGCTATCGTCGGATCTGCTAGCCCTGTATATTTACAGCTAATGTCAGATCTGCTAGCACTGCATATTTACAGCCATCGTCGGATCTGCTAGCACTGTATATTTACAGCTAACGTCAGATCTGCTAATTCTGATAATCTGCTGCGTCTGCCGATCTCCTGCTAACTCTGCTAAGCTTGTTTTTTGTTTTTTTTCAGTCATGCTGTCTGGTTTCTAATAATTCAGCAGATTGGCATGCTAGTTTCAGTCTGTGTCAGGCCTGTGCTGTCCTGTCCTTTGGAAAAGGTGCTAATGGCAATGCGAAGTTGCTCAGGGTACGTGTCTCGTTATTAAATTTCAGAGAATCTTTCTCCAGCTGTGTGGGCACACTGACATGCAGTGCATGCAAATTCACATTTAAACTCTTCTCATAGCTTGTCCAGTCAGGGAAGATGCACTCGTCCAGCTCCGGGTGATAAGATGAGTCTTCACACATGGATTCTTCGTTATCTGATAAGGTGGCAAAGTAGAACCACCTACTATGGTTCAAGAGAGACAGGAAAACGGATACGGCTCTCAGGTTGGGGGTAGGGGGGGAGGTTAAGCTGTATGCAAAGCTTCCACTTTAGTTTCCTGCAGGAAGCATCTCAGTACGTGCCCAGTTGTGTTGACGGTCTGGCTTGAGTGAGTTAGCGTGGCATAAGGGCCTCGTGGCGGATGGATCGGGCACTTTTTACGAGTTCGGCTGCTGTGAGATTTTATGTCGTGACTGGATTTTTGCACTCTATCACCTTATGAAGATAGAACTGGAATGCCGCACCTTCTTTTGGTCAAAGCCACCACACCTCAAAGCCCATACATCCAATGCCCCCTATAGCATCATGCAGCATTTGTAAGCTTTTAAAACGGGCGTTTTCCAGAAGAAAAGTGAGCATGTGACCATGAACAAATGTCCCTTCGCTGGCATAAAATGTTGTTCCTCATTTCTGACATGGCCAGATCTCTCTCCAGGTATTACAGCCAGTTTTTCTTGCTGCCATTTCTCCTTTTGCAGGAAAAGACATTAACTGTCCCAACTTTGCTCGCCTTTGATATCTTACAGCTTAAAGCTGCGATTATCAAATCTGAATCTGGTTAAGGTCCCCACATTCCCCGCCAGACCCAAAGTGTCAAACCATTTTGTTTTGTAATGCAGAAATGCAGACGCCCCCCTATCTCCTCGACCGTCACGGTAGCTTGTTTCCAGCTTTCGTCTGTCGTCTCTCCACAAGCCTGTTCTGCGGCTTTTTCTCAGGCGTCTTGCCTGAGCATTTGAGGCTCAGCTGGCACACAGTCAAGTCGCTGTGAGTTTTTCGCTACCAATTTAATTCTCCGAGCACTACTCTACCTTTCTTTTCCCCCCCAAACAACGTTTTTTTCCTCCTCTTTGGCAGGTATAACTCCTGCAGTCATGTGGTCGTCTTCAACATCATAGGTTCCTCTGTGGGCAAATTTCCCAATTCTACTGTTTTTACAAAAGGATCTTCAGTATTTAAGTATTTAAGGACAATAACCTACTTCAGATGAGTCTTGGTTGTGCCATTAGTGTTTTATTTGTATCATGGTTGCATGATGCATCTCCGTGACAATGGAGTAAGGAGTATTCATTTGAATTTGGAGATGCAGACTCTGGACTGGCCGCGAGTCTCGGCCTGTCTGTAGAGGCAGCATTACTTTGCTAAAGGTCAGATGGTCGCAGAGGAATGATAACTACGTAGCACAGAGAGAGCGATAATGATGTCCATTGTGTCACGGTGGAAACCGGAGGGGGCTCCTTCCATAGTTTGCTCAGCCAGCTCCCTGTTAGGGAGGTCTGCTCCCCTTGTAGACATTTCCATAGTGATGTTCTAGATGCCAGATGGTGAGAAGAGGCTTTGAAACCCACGTTGGGTGGGATGACTATGCCATTGACCCAGTTTCCATTTGTTATTCCTATTGGAATAAACAGGTAGTGATTTGTAGTAATTCATAGTAAATTATGCCTAATTAAAATATGGGGCTAAATGAACACAGTTTATTTAAATAGAAACTTGCATGGGTTGTGGGCAGTAATGTCTCATAAATGATTGTCATGAAATGCTTTCTAATTGCTTATCAGCAGGTAATGTTATGGTAGCTAGATTTTAATGCAGACTAATGTTGAAAAGATTGTCTTTAATGCTTTCGTTTACTTCCTTGCTTTCACGTTGCTGTTCAGGTTTCTGTGTTATTTATAATATATATTTTTATTAGCAGCTCCGTTTTTTTCTCTGTACTTCTTAGTAACCGGATCCAAAGCAAACACTTGAGCCACTTACTAAACGTTTCACTTTCCTTGCAGGCATGAGCACACAGTGTGTAAAACTGCAGTATGTAAGTTGTATGTGAATTATTTGCATGTCGGGTTTAGTGAAACGGGATCTGTAGCAGAAAGTCTATTTGGAAATTATACACATAGAGATCATCATGCAGATGCACAATGTCCCCAATACCATATTATTATTCTACGACCTTAAAATTTTTCCTGTTTTTTTTTCTCCTAAATACTTAAACATTTTTAACTTGTGCATCTGCTTCTTGTTAGCCATGACTGTATCTGACCTGTGCACTGGCATTTTCATAGGTAAATGGTGATCTATCTATGTTTAAGACCAAATACAAAATAGGTTTCCCAGATACCTGCTGCATTGTGGGCGCACTTTGTTTTCTTTGAAGACTGTATGAATGTTTGTTTAAACGGACTACATTTTATCTGAAGTTTTAATCACTTTAGACACTAAATTTCCAATATTTGTTTCATGGTTAAGCAAAAATCTCACTATAAAGCTTTAACAAGAATGCCTGCGATAGAAACGTCATATTTCAATACACCTGTACTTCTTCTGTGATCCCGTGCGTGCTTACAAGTGAGCCCTGGATCGTATCCCAGAAAGCATTGGGAGCGAGCCAGGATGTGTTTGGATGAAATGTGATTTTAATCTTGTTGTAGGTGCAATGGACTGGTGTGAATTCAGACAGGCAGAAGCTTCTGGCTTGCTGTATTAACACCTTAAGAAATATTGACAGAATAACAGATTTTGCCCAGCGGTATGAGCTGATCCTGGCGTATGTGTTCCAGGCAGTTACATCTGTGCCTCAGCACTGAAAGACTGTGCCCACTGCTGCAGTAATTATGTTCTCTGAGTAGAATGAGTCAGCACCAGTGACAGCAAGGTATACTGTAGCTATCAGAGTCCTTACAATAGCACTATCTGAGCCCCTTGCCATGATAAAATCTGGATTCTCTATCCGGTCTTGCTCATGCTTGTCAGTAGCGGCGTCGTTCTTCACTTGACTTTCATCTTCTATGTCCTTGGTGAAGCTATTTTGAGTAGGCACCGGCCAGTTTGGCTTTTCGTGCAAACAGAGGCAGCGTGGGTAAAGACGTATGAGCTCAGCTCGGTGATGTTTACGAACTTCACTGCCTTTAGAAATGCGAAGAGCACTGCTGGTACTAAAGACCTTGGGTCAGCCATAACAGTCTTTTGGTCTTTGTTCGGATGTATATTTCAGAATATCCCCCTCCCTACCCCTCCTTTTCCATTGGAAATGGTAGATGGCCTTCATGTTGTATGAAAATGCCCAAGCACATTTTCTTTATAGTGCTGAGTATTGGCTGTCTGGGGGGGACGGCTACCCTGCACAGTCTTGGGTGTTGCCAAGATGCTCGAGTCCTTGTAGACATAAAAGGTGTGTGTAAGTGCTACGGTTGGGACTATGAAGATAATTACAGTTTAGAAATTGCTGTTTTGAACAATAACAACTGGCATCCCATCCAAGTGCCCCCCAGCCTCGAGCCCCAAGTAACACAGAGAAGTGGTTGGAGTTTGGATGAATCAACAGTAACTTTCTCATAAAATTTTGCCATTTATTCATAAAAAAATATGTTAGGAGCCAGCACAATGAATACAGGACACCAAAGGTTTCTGCTTCCCTCATTTTTCATTATCTGTGATTAACGTGCATTTTAACAAGTGGGCTGTTAATTAGCACAGGTTTGACTGCATGAAGATGGTACTCTCGCCAGTAAGAGACCCCAAAACAGGCTTTCTGTTCTGCACATAATGATTTGCAGCTTTACAGGTCTTTGTGGCTACTTGTTTTTGCCAAAACTTGCAGTGAATACTGACCTGTATCTTGCTAGCTCTCGAATACCTGACTCATCTCCCCTGTGAGCTCTGAAGAGCGTGTCCACCCTTTCATCCCCCAGAGCAGTTTCACTTGCCCCTCCTGAGAGTTTGTCATGCACATCAGCTTTGAGCAGTCACCTCCTGCATTCACTCATGTGAAATTGGCATAAATAAGGCAGGAGCAGGTAAACAAGACAGTATCTGCTCCTGATTGGCTGTTGGTTTTGGTTTTGGAAATTCCACCTTTCCAAAAAACGAGTGATTGCTTGCCTGAAACTCAAATGCGAAGAAATGTGTATTGAAATTGTCCTTTCATTCAGAGTTTGTCATGCGATTTTTAGCTGGTATCTTTCACCCCTGGCCTATATTCGCGTGATAACAGTCAACAAAGACGCTTGACAGTGTCTGCTCCCGATTGACTTTAGGTTATCGTTGTGGAAATTCCACCTTTCTGGAAAACAAGCGACTGTTTGGCTGAAACTCAAATGCAAAGAGATTTCTATTGAAAATGGCCTTTTACAATGAATTATTGAGTAGTTCTTGGACAATGGCTCCTCACAATCCTGATTAGAGTTCAGTATTAATCACCTCCCTTGCTAATCCTTTACTACAGCTGCCAAGCGACTGACCTTAGTATTATGCCAAGACTACTTGGCAGATCTCTTTGGATTTGATCTTGTATGTGAAGCTCCTCAGAGGCCTTGAAGACATGGTGAAAATGCCAGCTTGAGGAATTTCAGACATGTTGGAGGGAATTCCTAAGGGTGTAATAGGCTAAGCCACTAATCTCCCGGGTTCTACCTGTCTGTCTTTGTCTGTAGGATTCGGGAAGGTCAAGCGGAAACCCGGCATGAGGGAGACTGCCTCCAATGCTGACGGCGACATGTTCTTGGACAACGGGGAGCGACTGTATGATCTGAACCTGCCGGCGTTGGTCAAGTTCAGCTACACGGCCGAGCGGGAGGATGAGCTGTCGCTGGTCAAGGGCACGCGGGTCGTCGTCATGGAGAAATGCAGTGACGGCTGGTGGCGTGGCAGCTACGAGGGCCACGTGGGCTGGTTCCCATCCAACTACGTGACAGAGGACCTGGACGGCACGGCGGCGACGGACCCAGTGAGCTCGCTGACCGAGAAGCTGGCGGCCGTCGTGCAGAGTGCCAATGGCAACCGCGTGCTCCATGTCGTCCAGGCCCTCTACCCCTTCAGCTCCAGTAACGAGGAAGAGCTGAACTTCGAGAAGGGTGAGGTCATGGACGTGGTGGAGAAGCCGGAGAACGACCCCGAGTGGTGGAAGTGCCGCAAGGGCGACGGGCGGACTGGGCTCGTGCCCAAGAACTACGTCACGGTGCTGCAGAACGGCGGGCAGGGCAACGGTGGGCCTCCCACGCCCGACTGCGACTATGTGGCTCCCTCGGCAAACGGGAGGTTTGCAGGGAAACAGTGGTACTACGGCAAGGTGACCCGGCACCAGGCTGAAATGGCTTTGAACCAGCGGGGCAAGGAGGGCGACTTCCTGATCAGGGACAGCGAATCCTCGGTAAGCTCATCGGGAGGTTGCGACCATGTCAGTGAGCACCTGTTATGGCTCCCCCTGGTGGCTCAGCCAGTGAATTCTGGCTGGATCCCATATCAGTGAGAATAGCAGCAAACTATCTGGCTCTATTCCATGTGGAGCCTCGATTTAGTATCTGCTCGCAATGTGACGTGACATCATTGCATGCCAAAGGGCGTTAATGTCAGACAGCAGGGTAGCAGAAATGAGGATGAATTCCTCATCTCCTGTCCTCAGACCCAAGTTTCCATCACTTAGCACTAGATATATTTTAATTTTTTTTTTTTTTACTCAACAGGAACATTTCTATCCAGTGGGCCATATTTCCTTCAAGTTTAATTTCAAATTGTACTGTAGACTCTGCAGATTTTAATTTCCATTTTCTTGTGCCCTCAGGAAATAGTTTGGAGCTAAGAAGTAGCTCTAGCAAAGATACAGCCATGTTAATATGTAAAAATGTAGGACGGTGACCAACGTAAGAGAGGTGGCGTTACTCCCCACACGATTGACTGACTCTAATAGTAAATTTTAAATGGAGATGTTCATGACAGAAACTCCGACGCTGAGTGTCGAGTCAGTGGGAAGACTAAGAAAAGCCCTTTATTTCAGCGGTTTCTTCAAAGCAAGGGGAAAAATGAATAGTTTGAATTGCAGAGGGACTGACCTCACTACTCTGATACTGATTGGTCATTTTAACCTATTTTTTTTTTTCCCATTTCCCATAATCCCCCCCCCCCCCCAGCCCAACGACTTCTCCATCTCCCTGAAGGCCAAGGGCAAAAACAAGCACTTCAAGGTCCAGCTGAAGGACAGCCTCTACTGCATCGGTCAGCGCAGGTTCAACTCCATGGAGGAACTGGTGGAACACTACAAGAAGGCCCCCATCTTCACCAGTGAACAAGGAGACAAACTCTATTTGGTGAAGCCGCTCTCCTGACTGCACCCGGACCTCCCAGAACCATAGACACTTACAGCCGAGTCCTGCCGGCGAAAATAGCAATCATTTCAACGGGAGCAGAGGACAGTAACGTGGACAGCAGACTCATCGAGGAAACGACCTAATGAAAAAGCATTCAAACGTAATGATTTCACAAGTCGTGTTTAGGTCGTAGATGCAAATGTATATTGACTACGGCATTTATCAACTACAATTTAGTTTTTGTTAATATATATTATATTCATTTTAAAGCTTGCCTTGCTTAAAGTGAGCTTCCCTGGACTTTCAGACATCTAAGAGATTTTTTTTTTCTTAGTGCCCGAATAGCCCAGATTGAGGAAGAAAATGGACTCGAGATTCCTTGAAATTGTACACATTCACTCGCTCAGCAGTGCTATGAAATTTCAGTTTATAGGCCAGCAACCAATTAAGGCAATGTGTAAAACAGACTTTGACCAACATATATATTAATTTTTTTAAAATCTGTGGTCAACAACTGTCAGAATTAGGATTTGGTTGTGAACTGGTTTATACCACCTGAGGCAAGATGAATTGGACCTTCTGTTGCTTCTGGAGGTTTTAGGAGAGGTGCGTGTGGGATCTGGGGTAGCCCTAAAGTGGGGATTTCCATACCTCCCAGGGACCCCTGTCATTCTGGAACAAATACTTGCGTCATTGGTAATTCCTGGAGGTCTTCTCTGAGAAGCATATCATGTAGTGTCTAGATAATGAAGTCGCTGCTCCCTCCCTCCCCCCAGATGGAGAGGATGGCTTTGTCCCTTTGCAGTGTCTTTGAAGAGAATGATGTAAGAAATGGGCAGTACTACTCAGTGGTTTAGAACAGGGGTGTCCACTTCATAAAAATTCCATAACACATAGCGTTTACTATAAGGGGTCTCTATATCTATCTGGTTTGCTAATGATATTACCCTCTGTGTGTGTGTGTGTGTGTGTGTGTGTGAGAGAGAAAGAGAGAGAGAGAGAGATGATTGCTCTCTTATAGTAACTTAGATTCATTTATCATCACAGCATGCTGCATGTTTTCCCATCTTAGTTTTGCACAGAACTCTAACCAGAACTCAAGCCAGTGATGTCATGTCCTGTTTGTGTTTCTTTCACGCTTCCCCCCCTCCAGCGGCACTGTCGCTTGGCCTGAAATATAGATCTGTGTAACCCTGAGACTCCAAGCTAATCCTGCAGCCACTTTCCATGCCCGTGTTTCTCTAAATCCATCTGTAGCTACAAGAGAAAATTTATTTGGAGGAAGAACCACTGACTTCTGAGTTCTGCGAAGGCCAAAATTTTATTTTAGAAAATTTTAAGGAAGGAGATATTTTTAGATATAAATGGTAGTATTGTCTTTATGGAAAATAGCAGTATCTTGTGGCATCTCTGACAAAGCTCCAGGGCAGCGGGAAAAGTGATGTCCTGCAGACCTCTGGTGGAGGAGAAGTTGATAGATGTACTTAAGATATGATATTAAGGTATTAATGTTTTTACATCGTGTGAGCTAGACTGGAGGTTGAGATGATGGGAAAGAAAGTAAGTTATGGTAAGGGGGGGCTGTCTGGAAAATTGGCCGATGGGGGGGGGGCAGTGGTGTTCAGGTGATATGAGAACCGAGCTTTTAAGAGCAGCACCAGGGGGTCCTACTCAGGGCACTGCCTCTGACCACTGACCCGGCCGGGACCATTCTTCATTCGTTTCACGGTGTTGCTAAAAGCAGAAGACCTGTGTTTTTGTATCTTTTAGATGTTGCCTGTGTTTGGGAAGGATCAAGTGACCTTAATTTATTGTAGTTCATTTTAAGCTAGGAATTATTAATTTGCAGTAAGGTAACTAAAAATGCCCAATACTGCCTGGAAGTTCACTATGGAGGCTTGTATGATTGCTCAGCTCCCCCCCCCCATGTAGTCAATCTGGTGCATGTTTGGCCATCCGGTGCCAGCGAATCGATCGGAGAAGCCGGTTCTTCCTGTCGCCCTCAGTCTCGGTCGGACGATGCTGATTGGTTCGTCTGGGCCAAGTGGCCGCTGAGTCAGGCGTACCATCTGGGCCCGTGTGAAAGTCGGGTGACGCAGAACAGTCGCTAAGCGGTGGAAAGGAACAGGCTATACTGTGAAAAATAATATATTGTTCCCTTCCTCTTTACATGGGAAGTCAACTTCGCATATAATTGAGTTTATCTAGACTGTTAAAATTTAAGTAATAAAATGAGTTAACGACTGTGTTGCTTGTATTAAATTTAATTTGCCTTAAGAGATGAGAATGCAATAGGCGTTGTTCACAAAACTGGGAGTAAACCAAGTGCTGGACAGGAATCTGTACCTTTTGGAGACCTCTAGTGGCTATGCATTGTAAAATTTACATGGATTGTAAAATTCGCTATGTGGTCATTTATCTTCACAAACCAGACTTGATATGTCTAGCTTTGTCACATAAAAAGAGGCAAAACATTAAAGTGTGACTGGCTGGGAGAGACTTATTTTAATATTTCTATGCTCATGACATTATGATGGTAGCCATACGACAAATCAACAATGGAGTAGGTGTTTGTCGGTGGGGATTGGAAAGTTTCCGCCCGTTTGAACTGTGGAACGGCTGAAGTGAGATGCTTTAATAGATCGGCTGTCTTGTAGCAAGATGAGGATTCTGTGTTTGGTCTTGTGCCATTTTAAGCTATGAACAATCATGCAGCTCCCCCCTCTACCCAACTACTTATAAATGGATGCGAACTATATAGTATTATGTCGGACAGATTAGAAGTTGTTTGTAAAGGCGGGGGGTTAATCACTGTCACACCCAACGGAACCACCCCGTTTACGTTACCTCCCAATCTCTTGGTCTGCAAGCCGATCTGACTTTGATTAATCTGGAAATTTCTGTAACAGAATATAAAGGTCGAGGCAAAGAAGAGCGACGATCATAAAAGGAACACTTTTATTGAATGACTTTACTTAGTACCATAGTATTGCTGAATAGACATTGTTCCATTCCTTTGTGGAATGCAGTGAAATTTTAAATTGCTTACGTCTAACCTGCAGAAGAAAATTGGTATGTATGTATTGCCTTAATGTTTTGGTAACAGTTCATATATGTATAAAAACCTTTGAAGGAACACTGCACGTAACAGCTCAAGCCAAGACGGCTCCTGAAACGGCTTCGAGTATCTTCACAGTGCTAAGAAATCCTGATATGTGGTAGGCTTTAACATGACCCACTTTACACTTAAGGGGGGGCTGTAAAAATCCCCCCAGGGAGTGAAATACCAGCCTGTCAGGTTATCTTGACAGCATAAGAGCTGGGGAAGCAGCCAGCCTCTCGCCGTCACCAATAACCCCCCCCCAAAAACACCATGGAACATTTTCATTTTTTCCGGAACCAGCAGTTGCACAGCCGTGGGGAGCTGCACTGTTTCTGACACCAAAACAAAAAAAAAAAAATGCACAAAGACACAGTATCCAAGAGCAGAAACGGAGCGTAAAAGCACTTGACACAAACCATGCTGGCACGGTTCTAAGGCTAAATCACAATTTAAAGACATTCTTCGACACAGTATCTTTCTAAAGTGACAAAATCTCATCTGAATAAAAATTTGATTGCAAGTATTTGTAACCGTGTGAATGTAACACTTCATACCACACTAACTGTCAGGCTTCCGGAATGTTCCGGATCAAAAGTACAGCCTGTCAGAAATGGCTGCCGGGAGATGGGTCATGATCTGCATACGGATCCACCAGTGTACCTCCATGGGGTTATAGCGGGTGTACGGATAGCGGGAAACCACGGCGTCGGCTATGCTGGCCAGGACCGCCGTCACGTCCCTCTGCCCGCTGCTGCAGTATGACCGCACCACGGCGACCTGCTGCTCGAAGTAGCCCATCCCATAATCGCTCTGTACTTTGCTAGGCGCTTCCTTCCACATCTTGTCCGCAGTGGCGGCCACGGTGTCCCGCGTGAGGATGCCAGTGGCGGCGATGAAGTTACCGGGCTCGATGATGACGACTTTGACGCCCCAGCGCTTCATCTCGTACCGCAGGCAGTCGGAGAACGCCTCTACTGCGTACTTGGACACGCAGTATGGTGAGCGCATGGCGTTGCTCATCCTCCCGAACATGCTGGCCATGTTCACCACTCTGCCTGCAGACACGGAGAACCAGCCACCCATCTTCATCCAGCCTCAAAGTACCCAATCAAAGGGCCGTTCTTTCTAATTTTCTCTATTGAAGTATACTATGCAAATACTAAGTACTCATTCTTCATAACCTTAGCAAAACCGTATAGCGATTTGCTCCAGGATTCATAGCCAATCAATTGAAATAATCAACAATGTTCTACTGGCCAATTGAATTGCACCAAGGAGAAAGTGACTGACACACTGTTACAGTGCCAGATGTCTTGGAGAAGCTTTCCTGACCATTCAAGATCTAGGTCTCAGGACCTCAAAGTTCTAGCTTAAGCTCACCTTCAGCCCTGCGGATGAGGGGTAGGAAGGCCTTGGTCACTCTGATGGTGCCCCACAGGTTCACCTCCGAGACCTGCTTGTACGTTTCCATGCTGGTGAACTCCACATCTCCAAAGGTGGAGACCCCAGCATTGTTCACCACCGCCCACAAACCTGGCCCGCAAAGGTGGTGTTCATCAGAAATGGTCACAAATGATCCTCAATCTGTCCCCTGGAGGGAAGGGAGCCTGCGGTCCAGCCCTTATACCTTTCTCAGGATCATCCAGGTTGCTTTTCACAAACTCCACGGCCTGGGACACCTGGTCGTCACTGCACACGTCCAGCTGCACCACCTTCATCCTGTCAGAGTGCATATTCTCCAGCTCCGTAGCGCCGTCTCCACCTTTCTCCTGGCAAAAGCAATGCATGATGCCAAATTTCTGCTCCAAGCCCCCCAGTCATGTAATACATCATAATACTCTGCACATCCATTTCAGCTAATGCAGGGCATTGTGGGTATGTGGCCACTATGCTACAGATGGACAAGTAAGTTTATGGGATTACTGAGGTTTGGAAGCACCTCTGTTATATACATGCTGGGCCAACAGTAGGTATACAGTTTTGACAACTTTTCCACAGCGTTGGATGCGACGATGTGGTGACACTGACTGCCCTCCATGTTCACCCAACCTGACACCAAGGGACCTTTATCTTGGGGTGTAGTAAAGGTGGTTTTTGAGAAGAAGCCCCACACGGTGAACGAATTTAAGGAGTTTATCTCGCAAGCATTTGTGGACACAGATGATAACTAGAACATGTGTGCTAAAGTGTCACAGGGTCAAAGATAGGCTCCAGGAATTTATCAACATTGGTGGAGGACATTAATTAAAAATAAATTTAAAAAAACTTTGTAAAATAAGAACTTTACTTTGTGAAACAGAACCTTTACTTGCTAAAAATAAACTGTATATCTAATCTACATATATTGGTCTCCAGTCAAATTCCATTTAAGTAGTTGCACAATCCAGTAGGTTACTTGGTTACTTATCCAATGTTCCTGACAAGTAACAGCATGTTATGCAATTTCCTTCAACAAAAATGAAAAAATATCCACTGCCAAGACAGAAACTATAGGGAATTGTCCGTATCTGGATGGAAAAAACTACACTTATGACAGAATGATAACTATTCCGAAGAGTGAATAGCTGACGGCCAGAGACCTCGGTACCTTCAGCAGGCATCCCGCGAAGACTGTAAATCCCAACTTGTGCAGATGTTTGGCCAGAGCGAATCCAAATCCGCTGTCACAGCCGGTAATTAGCACCGCTTTACCGGCAATCTGGATAGGGCAAAAGGAACCGATCATCAAAGTACATTTCGTATTCAAAAACATTATGTGTAGTTCCACATGCCTTCAAGGTAATTAAAATTCTCACTCATTCCGTTAACTGCACAGACGAATGCAAACGTTCAACCAGCCGGTTAACCCGCAAAAGAGCACAGTCAGGCCAGGTTAATCGCTAACACCTTAAGGTTAACGAATCGTGCATAACATCAAAGTATTACTGCTTCGTGCAGGAGTGATACTGTAAAAAGTTAGGTTTCATTTGCGTTTATAAAGGTAAAGCAGAAACTCTCCAGAAAAGTGAGTGGTGTAAGCACATTCAGTTAAAATCAAACTCCGGCATCAGAACCAAATAAACAAGTTAATTCCCATACTGGTAAGATAAATCTGAGTTTTACTGTACTGTTTTACTAAAGGACCAGCAACGAAGAAAATGGAGGTTTTAATTTTTCCTAATTTCCCCTGGGAAAGTGCAATATATAGTGCAATATATCATTTAATGATAAACATCATTAATTTTGCAATTCTGTGAATAGAAACTTTAATAATACTTGAAGACAACCAGCAAATTGACTTCTCTTATTAAAAGATAGTTCGCTTAATTTAAGAAAACTCACAGGGAGAAAGCAATCGACTATAGCAAAAATAAAAGAGTGGATCAGCCTGAGCCGCGTGCATGTGCACCTCACCTTCACGGATCCCCGGGGCACGGAGGGCATGGCCACGTACAGCACGAAGACCAGATAGACGGCGACGATGCACTCGGCCACGCTGGCTTCGGGAAAGCCGCAGCGCACAGCGGCGAAGTTCAGCACAGCCGGTAGTCCGAAGCCCAGGATCAGCGTCAGGAACACGGAAAACGCCACCAGAGCCGCGCCCCGTCTAATCGACGGCGAAACCATGTCGGCTGCTGCCTGGAGAAGTGTGTGCGGTTAAACGGTACAGAAGTATTTCGCACTTGCAGGACGTCATTTACGCCTCTTCTGCTGACAATCGGGGGGGACAGAATGGAGCCAGATGGGAGGTGAAGTCCGGACTTCACTGTGGGTGTGACTTGAAGCTTTAACAAGTCCGTATTCACTGTAAGAATTGTTCAGGTTGTGGTGTTTTTGCATGAGACATGTGGGCAACGAAGATGTCGGATTATCGACACCTTCACTTTTTTGGTTTTGGCGTAGATATTCAAGAATGTCATTGATTATATGGAAAACAACGGGGGCGGCTGATAGAACAAATTAAGCCTTAGTTTTTAGCTCAAGCACAAACGACTAGAGTACAGCTGTCTGGTTTTGGGGGATATTATGAAAAGCTCCAGTGCACTGGGAAAAAAACAATTCCTGGAAAACTTGAGGGTGAGGGGGAGAATAATGAAAGGTTAATAGATTCAGTCATCACAACAACGCACATTTCTTGGCAAGACCGCAGAAGCAGAGAGAAGACAAAATGTTTTGAAGGACTGCAGTCCTCATGGATCTCAGGCCATTTGACCTCACGGTTCCTATAATAATAGACAAGGGATGCATTGGTTAAAACTATGCATTTTTTAGCTTGCACTAAATCCACGTCATTAACAGTCTGTTTTTTATTCTACGTATATGCACTGAACTGAGTTTTGAGTTCTGTCCGGAGATGCATTGTAGGATGCGCAATAAAATATCTGTATAGAGAGGTGGCAATTTCAGGCCCCGAAAGTAAAAATTCAGACTAAGATTTTGTTTCAACCAACCAGTTCAGTACTCCGTGACTGTGACTTTGTGCAAAACTGTTTGGTTGAAACAAAATCTTGATCTGGATTTCTACTTTCTGGACCTGAAATGTCCACCTCTGTACACAGATATTATCTGCATATATATTCACTGTTAACGAGAAGTCCATATCCTGCAAGCTTCAAAAGTTTGATTACTGGATCTAGTGAATGCATTTCTAATCAGCGAAATGAAATAAAAACGAATAATCTCAAAATAGCAATTAGTGAATAAAGCTTAAATAAAAATCAACTGATTGCACAAACATGTCATGCAAAAACAGATTTACTATTTGTGCTATTGTCCACATCACACTTCCGGTGCAGTCACCCAGACATTATCGAGTTTTGCCCCTCTAGTTATTTTTTATTGTAGTCTGTAGCGCTGCAGTGAATCTAAAGGGCCTGTTTATTTCCGGGATAGGTCCCGCCTTATGTGATTTCGACTGCGCACGGATTGGACGTGACATCACGCATAAATTAAATTTTGAAAACAAGGATGCAATTCATAGGACAGTTAAACCGCATGTTACCCAACAAAGTGGGCGTGTGGTATATGGTCGTGTAGCTATCTACTAGACTGTAGAGGAACAGAAACTAGGCATGAAAGCGTTTTAAATTAGTCTGTTTCTTTATTAAAATGCGATTCCTGCTCCATTTGAGTGGCTTCTAATTAGGTTAGCGTTGTCCACAATAAATCCTGGTTCGTGATGCAGTTCGGGCAGCGCAGGCGGTTCGAGGGCTTCCAATTAACCTCCGTAGACTTCTTCGGTACAGACCTCACGGAAACCCTGTCTCAGGCGATCCGGCAGGCCGAGGAAGACTCTCTTGCCGAAAATGAAGACCAGGAGGCAAACGTGCTATTTGGGACCATTAAGGGGAATGTCGTAGGGCTGCGATACTATACAGGCGTGGTACGTAAACAGCCATCAGGCATCTGATACGCTTGCTTTCTAAAGCAGGGTGCCAACTCGCACACATCTGGCGTGACTCGCACGCAAGAAATCTTACGGCAGATGTGTATTATTCCGTTATAAACCTAATGTCAGCTACATCAAAAGCGTGGGGCAGTTTGCAAATCCTACAGACTGTTTACAAGGTAGTAAGACTGTTACAGACATGTCCATGCGTGTGCAGACTAATTGTCTGTAAGTGAAAATCTCACTCCAGCCGGCTGGCCAAAGTTTGCAGCCCTGCTGAATAAGGCACCCTAGAAGCATCATGTGTGAGTTAAGTCAAAAAAATAACGTCTTGGTCACCTCTCTTAACTTTATCTCCAGGTGAACAATGGAGAAATGATCTCCTTAGTGAGAGAGCCACACAATCCTTATGACAGAAATGCAGTCATGGTGGCCAATGTCTACGGGAATCAGGTCGGGCACATCAGGAGACAGCTGGCAGTCCCGTTGGCTGAAATCATGGATAACAACCTTGCCAGGGTGGAGGGGTGAGTCACCCCACTGTGAGTCGGTGTGACGCGTCTGGGATTTGGAGCCGCTTCGGTTATTAGGCACATTAATAGCTGCTGGACCTTTATATCTGTAGATGGCAGGTTGTTCCTGATTTCAGAGGTTTAACTTTGATGACTTAACAATGCCAGTCTGTCAATATTTGGTGTGAGTTGCAAAGTTAACAGCCTTGGGTGTTTAATAGATTTATTTCTTGTCCAATTTGTTCCTCCAGGGTGGTACCTTATCGTGCAAACAACGCATTCACGATGCCCGTGCACCTCTTGTTCTGGGGAAAAGAGGAGAACAGGGTGGCAGTGGTGAATGAGCTGGCCAACCATGGCTTCAAGCTCAACTCAGCATCTCAAGGTACTCCTGTAACGGTAGTTAATGTCCCTCCGAACCCCCCCTTTGGGATAGATGCCAGAGGAAATGACTGGTTCTCTAATTCTGCCAGGTGCAAAGGGACCCACAAGGGCAGGTAACACACTGGAGAGGTTCTGGTCTGGCTCCAGGAAACCAGCCGCGCAGTTACTAACTGGCGAGCAGGTTTGTTCGTTTTGTTTATTTTCTTTTTGCATAGAGCGAATTTAACTTATCGTTTAGCCCTTTACAATATAGTTACAGAGAATTATTATATCACATCAGTTCTATTTTAACATGTTTATTAACATCTCTTAATCCACCCTCAGACTTGTTGCTATTTCTTAGCCGACGGCACATTACCGAGATCATCGTGTCTAGTTTTCAGCCTTGTGTATCTGTTTTGGTCCACTTCCTAGCTGAAGAATGCTTTCGACAAACTTTTTGATGATCTCATGGAAGACAAGACCCGGGAGATGGAAGCAGCCGAGGTCCGATTTGCCAGCTCGCGTTGACGTATTTGGTTTTGTTTATATAATACTTGATTCAAATAATGAACCTACTGTAGGACAAATATGCAATGAAGAGAAACTTGTTTGCGTCTGTACTGAAAGTTCGTTTACCCAACTGTTAATGGTTAGCCATGTTCTGTATGTTATCATGTATTCCTTTAATGCTAATTGGCTATTAAGGTAATCTTTAATTATATTAAGATTTATTATAATGATTTTTTTTTGCCTACTGGCAAGCTTCCAAGTTGCCCCATATAGAAGCATCTAATGAATGAATAACGAGGGATTTATAGGTTTTCGGCCCATGACCTGATTGCAGTTGGCGTGCGGCCACCGTTCTCCGAATAGCACCAAGCAAGTTGCAAGTTTAGCCCTGGACTTGGCGATGTTAGAAGAGCCTGAGACAAATCTGTTGGTCAAGCAATCATCTTGTTTGTCCCTAATGGCTCCTGTCATTCCAGGCCGTCTGCACGCCTCTGCTCCCACACCAGAAGCAGGCTTTGGCTTGGATGACCTCCCGGGAGAATAGTGAGGACTTGCCCCCGTTCTGGAAGGAGGAGAACGGACACTTCTTCAACGTCCTCACAAACTTTGCCGTCAGAGAGAGACCAGATCAAGTCTTGGGGGGAATCTTAGCTGATGATATGGGATTGGTGAGAACATGGACAAGTTTATGTTTGTTCTCTGTGAGATGCACCCTTTGTGGGAAAAGGTTACTCCGAGGTTGTTATTCTTCAGTGTATTAATAGTACGGTTGTCTGTAATGGTCTTTCTAGTCGGGAACGCTAAACCGATTTGCTTGACTGAAGCGAAAGTCACGTTCCATTCTTTGGTGCTCAGTTTTCTGCAATTTCGTGCTTCAGGGAAAGACCCTCACCACGATAGCACTCATCCTCACCAACTTCCGAGACGGAAAGTCTCTGCCCTTACAGAAATGTGCCACTGTGCCGAAGATGAAGGTAGCCAGCAAACCGCACAACCTTC
>JAODJW010000043.1:4906389-4925495 GCA_026777045.1 Hyperopisus bebe
TTAAGCAATGAAATTACAATTGAAATGTTTTCGGTTGAAATGTTCAATGTTTAAATGTGTGATTATATTAAATTACACTCCCCAAAAATTCAAAGCGTCATTAATGCAATGCGTTTTTATTCGATAAGTGTAATTCAACGTGTTTTTTTCCATCAACGACTTTTGTCATTAATTTACTTCCATAGATGTCTGTCAAAGTGTCAACTTAGTCCTTTTAAAACCTACCCTAAATCACCCCAGTATTTGCAGCAAAATCCCATGTTTTGTTTTACTTGACCACTGGCATACCTTGTTTGGCTAATCAATACCTCACGGAGTTAAACTTTTTAAGTTTATTAATTAAGGGAGTTGGTGGTGAAACGTAATAAATACACGGAATGGCTGAGGTGCCCCGAAGCAGTTTTGGGAACCAAAGCGATGTTCTAGCCATCCAACAAGATTCAGCAACTTTTTGGAGAACAGAAGATATACTTGTTAGATTTGTTTTATTGTGTTACTATAAATTTGCATATGTTCCAATGCTAAAAGATAGAGAGTCTTTGACTGTCTAAGACTCTGCGCAAATTGAGTTCTTAGAACTGAACTCATTTGGAATGCTTACAGATTATACTGAAAGCATTGCCAGAACTCACTCTTTGGGTACTAACAACAAACATCTTACTCCAGGTTTCTGCTATCTCATGACTGGGGAAGGGATGGGGGGTCATCATTTCAGTTTTAATTACTGAGTTTTGTGGAAAGTGCTAAGTACTTGGGGGTCCGGTCGCACCACGGCACGCACGGTTAGGCAGCTCACCAGTGTGTCGGCGTCCATGAACACGCACTTGGAGTAGTGTGTTAGGGTCCAGCAGTGCAGCTTGGTGAGTGTCACCCCCAATTCGGGCCGGTTCATCAGGGCCAGGTGGGCCGAGTCCCCGCTATCGAGCACGTCCACCAGCCGGACCTCGTCGAACGTCGCGCTGAGTAACTCTCTGGTGGGGGGGGGGGGGGGGGGGGGGGGCGGGGGGGGGGGCGTTAGCAGACATGGCAGAAATCGCAGCACGTACACACAGGGTCCGATCTTGGGGTGCATTAGGACCCAGCAATCTCAGAAAAACTGGGGCTTTTCATATCAAAACAACCACTACTATTAACAGTGACGAATTGTAAACTACTAAATACAAGAGCCATATAAGGTCTAAATTTTCCTGGTGTATTGCCCATACTAATAATCCAAGCTAATAATTACAATAGTTTTATAGATCATATAAACTATTTTCGCAAAACCCATATCTCGCTCACCAGCGGCACCCATGGAGCTAGGGGTTAAGGGCCTCACTTAAGGGGCCAAATGACCTGACCATTTTGCTGAGCCTGGGCTCGAACCGGCGACCCTCCAGCCATGGAGGCTTAGCCTGCTGGGCCACATGCTGTGCCCATTACCAGTAAGAAGCCTGTCAGTCATCTCACTGTACCACATGTAAATTCACATTAACTGAATCTATTCACATTCAAATTATTAATTTACATTATTTAGATGATGTTTTTATCCAATGCATATTTTGGGGGTTAAAGGCCTTGCTCATTATATGTTACATACCATGACAATTCTTACCATTTAGGAAGGCACACACATGAAATCTTTATCTACCCACTCCACCCCCTCGCTAACCCTGGGCTAGCCCGACGAAGCCTCACCTGTAGGCGTCTGACACGTGGGGGCCCATCAGAGCCACTAGCTTCCTGGAGGTGTTGTAACTCCGTAGGGACTTGGCTAGCACCATGGCCCCCTTGGCATAGCTGTCGTTGGTGGCCAGTGTTACGAAAGCCTGGTCTGCCAGATAGCGCAAAACAGGAGAGGGAGAGGGGGGAGAGGGGGGGCTGTCACATGTGCGTCTCAAGCAATAGCGAGGCCAAGGGGTTGTAATTCATGGCTGGAGTAATTCATGTATGTGGGCATGCGCTCATTCTAAGCAATTAGGTGTTACAAACCACTGATTACTCTATAAAACAACATAAACTCAGTCTTCGTAGTGAGTGACCTGTATTTTACGCACCATAACTGATTCAGGGCAGAGAGCTCTAGAATTGTGTTTACATTTCATATCCAGCACCGACGCTGTTGCATCATTGTAAATTTGTGTTCCCGTTTTCTGCCAGTTGCGAATGTGTTCGTTACAGTTTCACACTCGATCTGTACTAGATTAGCAGCTACGAAATACGGATGACTGGTTTAAGCATCGGGGTTTACAGGCCCAACCCCCACAAGTTATTTGATGCTTCTACCAGCAGCCCCAAACCTAATGCTGTAGGTAAATGATGTACAAGATCTTCAACCGACCAGCGGTCTAGCGCACTTTCCATCATCTATTAAGGCACATAATCTATGATGAACTTAAAAGACTCTTTCCTGCTTGCATGCCTTCAACATATGGCAAGGATAAGGTCGATGTTTACTGCGTAGCAAACTAAACGATCAATTGATTCTAAATTACGCAAAAGGTCAAAGGGAAACGCAAGACATCATGGGTTTAGTTAAATGGTGGTCATTATTACAGAGCTTACTTTTAAATTGAAACATGAGCGATCTTTTCAATCATTATGCTCTATACACTAGACGGGGTCTTGAATATAATCTGTAATTAATTTACATTAAACGTTAATTGGGAAAATAGAAGCGAAACCAAAATGACTCGCCAATACATTTAAACGGTCAAATAAGATGCAGTGCCGCATAGCGCTCTGTCGTGATGTTGTCGTGATCTTGATAAGCGATCGCATTGATCCCATTGGTCGTACTCATACCGGCCATACCTGGGACGTGACCTCCAACATATACGATCGCTTATGAAGCAACGACAGAGCCATGTCCTTATAGTTTAAATACGCAAACGACAGTAAAACCAATCCCACACAGTGCACAGTAATAGAAACGCACGTTTTGTTTGTTGAATGCTTTGGTCATAAGTGAGTTTTTGTCCCTATCGTTATTGTTATTATTATTATTATTATTATTATTATTATTATACAGTTACGGGAGATCGTAATGGAAAACTTATGTACGTGACCAGGGATGGTTACTGGAACAAATGCAGCGCTCGATCGTCGTTTTACGGTTTGGGCTGAGCACAAGTAGATATCTGGCCAGTCGTCGATAGTTATATGCTGTTTTCCCACGCTCTCGAGGGCACACCGATTTCATTTTAAGGAGACCACAATACAAACTTGCGCGATACTAGGCCCACGTCTCCTCTTCCTCCGGGCGAAGTGACTGCCGCAAATGTAAATCCGTTTTTTATTAATAGCAATAATGTGTCCCTGCGGAATAGCGCAAACACACGTCCCGTTATTTTGTAGACATGCATTTGAAAACGCACTGCTGGTGGAAATTATTTAAAAAGTGCTTTCCGACTGCATTTATTTCGAATAAGATTCGCTGTCCGGCCGTGTGACCTGCGCACATGTCAATATCCGAGAGGCGACTTAGATACCAGTCGCTGTCCGAATGCCACCTACCTTCCATGATACGAAGGGAGACACGACAACTCCGTCGCCCGGACTGTAAGCTGCAAACACAGCCGAATTTCCAGAAGAGCAACCGTACAGGCCAGCTGTAATTTAAGGGGACAGTGCACTGTTTATAGATCGGCTGTCATGTGACCGGCTCTCTGAAAGCATACCCCACCTCGTTATAATGCACTACCTCTTTATAATTCTTTCCCTATTTATAATGCAATGTCTCTTGTTGACCGCTTGGCTAGGTGGAATATTGTGCGATAACTTTAATCCACAAATGATTTAAATTGTTGATTTAAACATAGTTGGCAAAAATGCTGAGAAAAGTATCAGTACTGCCAAAACTGATCCGTACCTCTGTATGTATTAACAAACATATAACAATGCATTTCAAGAAATAACATTCAAAATAAACATTTCAAAGGTAAAAATACTGTATATTCCTTTGCGATATTCGATCTGTGCCTTTGGCTCCATCTGGTGGTGAAAAATATATTCGCAATAGAATTATTTTGGACTAAACCGTGGCCCGGAGTTCCACGCACTTTCACTTTGGGTGCGTGTGTAGAGTGTGCATGTTTTACACCGAGTCGTGTGGGTTTCCTCGCACAGTTCAAAGACATGCAGTTAGGCTCATAGGGTATGATTGCAGAAAGACTTAACGGGACACAAATAACATGTTACTCATTAACCACAAACTAAGTCTTAGTTTACATGCCGATCATATGTTAATACATCATTAATGAAAGGTGACGCATGTTTGATCTCAAGCAGTTACTATATATGTGAATTACTGAAGGAACAAGTCATGAATAACACAAGTGAATTTAGAGATCAGTGGTCATCATTGACACACCACAGACAATGTGTCTTCTGCATTTAACTCGTATGTGACATGGGACAGCTAATTCAGAACCCACAAAGCAGTGCTTGGGGGTAGTGTCTTGCTGGTTAGGGATTTGAACCAGCAATCTTTTAATTACAAGTGCACTTCCCTAACCATTAAGCCACCACTGCCCACAGTGGAACACTGATCTCGTGTTTGTTCACCATTAAAGTATCATGATGTTTTATATCTGTATTTCAGTAGCAACTGAATAATTACTAAGTATTTTTCCTGTGAAGTATAGTGCTACCATGATAGTTTGTTTGTGCCCTGTGCTGAACAGACATACTATCCTGCCTTTGTGACCTGTGCAGCCCTGGAAAGGCTTCTTGCAACCCTGACTAGGATAAAAGGTTGGAAGCTGGATTGTCCACACTGTCAGAAAAAAGGACCAGTTTGTTCCTTTGAGGCAGGGGTGGGGAACCTGATCCATGGAGGGTCGGTGCGGGTTTTTGGGATGCCCTCTCCATCAGCCAATAACAGTGGGTCTCCAGGATTGTAATTGAGAACCACTGCTTTATTATTGGCTGATGGAGAGCCTATCCCAAAAACCCCCACCCACACCGGCCCTCCATGGAACAGGTTCCCCACCCCTGGTTTGAGGGAACAATCAGGGCCAGTCCTGAATGTTCTGCTGCCCTAGGCGAGATTCTGCTGAGCCCCATCCCCCTCCAGAGCAGCAGGAAAAAAAAGTTTATTCATTCATATTAAAAGCATTTTAGCAGCACAGAGTATCTGGCTGCTAACTAGTCAGCGCACATCTGTTTCACAAGAAAATTACTGAATTAATAATACAACTTTCGCAAATAAAATAAATAAATAAATAATGGAAAACAACCAGAAGTATTCTCATATTTTTCACTCACATTTTTGCATCCCCTATCTTGCCTATCCTGCCTATTGGGCAGGCCGGTTCTGTGTACAATTACTTGTCACTGGGGCTGTACCCTCAAGGGCCTGCAAATTATACCGATGGCCAAAGGCAGCTCCACGAACCGATTACTGTATCTTCTGACCCCACTAGATGGTGCTCTCCATCCAAAAAAGAGTACAATTCATGCCCCCCCCCACCCCCAAACAACCAAGAGCACCATCACTAGTGAACTGCACCCTGTCGATAGGTAAATGTACCTTTTAAGGTACAGAAATAAACTCTGAGGAACATCTTTGTACCATTGGGGGTACATTAATGTTCTTTGTACCTTGGAGAACACATCCAGGGCTGTACCCATTTTTATGATGGTATATGTTGGTTGCAAGGTGACGCAAATATCATGTTTGCATAATCTCAGGCCGCTGCTGAGAAAAAAATGACGGAAACATTTCCCGTGTGGGGTTATGTGTTTATTACACATTTCAATAACTCATACAATAACAATAGCTCTCCATAAAACATCAGTACTTTTAGGGTTTTAAAAATGACATACATGGTCATGGTTTATAAATAAAAATTACAGTAAACGACAGAGTAAAGACTCAAATATACAGACACACTATTCCACATAGGGCAGTGGTATCCTTGGAAAAAAAAAACACCAACCCACTAAATTACTTGAAATATTGAGTTTTTTGCAGACCACTGTAGACACCCCTGTCATTCTCCCATTTCACATACATTAATTCATTGCAAGTTAGCTCCTGCAGTCAGTTAGTCTCCACTCATGTCACGTTAACGAAGACACAGCATCAGTCGGTTTTGTGACGTCACAGAGAAACACAGGCGAAGACGACTGCATTATAGGTCCTGCTTACACTAAAAGTTCTAGAATGACATCTGGAACATTTATACATCTAGCCTGTCTTCATTTCCAGTGTTTTGACTATATTCACAGCCACACTTTACAGAACCTCTGTATAGTGGAACTTTTTATTCCACTAAACATATTAAACCTGGCTGCGATGGACTGGATGAAATTCAAAATCCAGACCAAGATCTTGTTTCCACCAACCAGTTGAGCATAAAGAGTCACAATCACAGAGTACTCAGCTGATTGGTTGAAACAAAATCTTGGTCTGGATTTTTAGTTTATGGACCTGAACTATCCACTTCTGTTACCTGGGATAGGCTCCACCCCCCCCTCTCCTACATCTCTGACCAGGATAAGCATTTAGAAAATGGAAGGATGGAGGATATAGAGTGTGATTCATGATGGACTTCAGTTTGATGCCCGACGCTTTTGCTGTGTCGCTTCAGCATGCATGTTCTTTACAGTCAGCAAAGCCACACCATTACATTCATATTTGGTTATTCACTCAGCAGTCATTATGGGGGCTTTGAAGCACACAGATTTTCACTGTTAGCCCCACAAATAAAAGGACGACGCTATGGCTTTAGCAAGCATGCTGCTGTTCGCTTATTTGACACTGGGCAGACTGGTTGTCCTGTTGGCAGAGATGTGCAGTGACTCCGAGGCCCGATAGGAGAGGTTGCTCATCTTGGCGCTGAGGCCGGCGTGGGAGGGGTCTGCAGGGGGCCCCCCCCTCAGGAGCTTCAGCAGGTTCCTTCGGAAGTTCTTCCCCACGAAGCCATAGAGGATGGGGTTCATGCAGCTGTTGAAGTAGGCGATGCAGATGGTGAACGGCATGGCGGTATCGATGATGTCCAGCATGTGGCAGTTCTGGATGACCTTGAGGAGCACCAGTGTGTCCATGAAATGAAAGATCTGGTGCGGCACCCAGCAGAGGAAGAAGGCCAACACTACAGCCGCCAACATCTTCAGGACCTCATCGCCATGTGAACGGCTCTTCTGCACCCCGTGGGCATCCAGCAGAGCCTTTCCGATCAGGCAGTAGCAGGTGATGATGATGGCAAAGGGGATGAGGAAGCCTAGCACGCTCTTCATCAGACTCAGGGCCACCAGATTGTAGTTGAGTTCGCTCCTGTCCAGAATGGCGCATACAGTGATGTTGGAGTCCTTGATCTGGAAGACGTCCCTGGTTATAGCAGTGGGGAGGCTGAGCAGGAAGGCGAAGGCCCAGATGATGATGCAGGTGATGCGGGCGTTGGCCACCGTGCGGCACTGGCGTGAGCGGACCGGGTGCACCAGGGCTAGGTAGCGGTCGATGCTCAGAGAGGTGAGGAAGAAGACGCTGGTGTACAGGTTGAAGATGACGAGGCTGGCTGTGAGTTTGCACAGGAAACTGCCAAAGGGCCAGTTATAGCCCGTTGCTGTGACGGTGGCCCACATGGGCAATGTGAGGAGGAAGGTGAGGTCCGACACGGCGAGGTTGAGGACGAAGATGTTGGCCACCGTCTTCAGCTTCATGTAGCAGTAGATGACCGCCACCACCATGCTGTTTCCCACGATGCCGATGACAAAGTTGCAGCCGTAGACGACGGGGATCAGGGTGAAGATGAGGGGGTAGCCAGACATGTTGCATGTCAACGGGATCTCCTCGCTGGCACCCCCGGTGGTGTTCTGCATTTTGCTTTACAGAACAGCTTGGGGGGTGGGGGGATCAAAGGTCAATCACTGGATTCTAGAAGCTGAATGGCGGGAGGTTTCCAGCTTCCTAAAAGGGACACAACAGGCACATTTGAAATCATTTGTCTTTCATTCAGCCACTATTGTGGTTCAGAAACAATATCAGATACATACAGTAAACAAAGCACAGTATCATTGCAGCCTTAATTATCATCTGCCTGTATATGTCATTATAATTTAAATTTGCTGACGCGTTTGATCATATTATCGGATTTGCTTACTAGTACTGCCCAAAAATTCGTACACAGTTATACTAGACAGGCCCTGCGATGGGCTGGCCCCCCGTCCAGGGTTGTTCCCTGCCTCGTGCCCGTTGCTTCCGGGATAGGCTCCGGACCCCCCGCGACCCAGTAGGATAAGCAGGTTGGAAAATGGATGGATGGATGGATACTAGACGGGTGATAAACATGTAGTATTTTCACTGGCCACAAGGTGTCAGCGTATATTCTATTTTCAAGGCGATGTTTGTTTGGGCATACACTCCAGGGTGCCTCGGGTTTTCTGGGGTAGGCTTACCGCGACCCCGCGTCTGCCAGCCCCGCGTTCATGAATAGCTGTTTGCCTATCGTGTATTATTGCATTCTAGGCTGATTGCAGAAATCTGTACACTACGAGATATTTTACTTAAAGAATATTTCACAGTTCTACTACGAAACATCACCTTTTTAAACGTATTTGGATATACGAGCTATTTTATACAAAACAAATTATAATAGTTATACACAATTTGCATGTTTGTGGTATGACTAAAATAAAAAATATTTTTATTTACTAAAAACATCCTCCGTTTTCTGCAGTTCACGGACTGTGAAATCTAAAAAACAAATCATACCATACGTAACATTAAAACATTTTAGCAAATCCTGTAGGCCTACATCGAATAATAGAAACCAGCGCCGCTTTGAAAGACTTATTTCCCCACCATAGATAGGAGAAATGAACTAAAGATTCGGCTTAACTGTAATAACAGTAAAATGTGTCTCGTAAAACGCGCCGTTGGCGGAGTACGTGCTACTGCGCTGGAACCGTCAGCGATGTGCTGTACCGAAACCCACACATATAAACGAGTGTGCCTTAAACTTCGTTTTCTCCTATAAACTACACAAGATCCACAGTTAGCCTTTGAAGACCAGTTTTCATCATGATACCAACAATGATATTGTTTGCAGATGTGGACATTGTCGTAACTGGAGGACATTAGGCAGCCAAGGGCAACAAAATCATGAAACATCACTCTGTGTTTCCTCCTCAAACCCAGTGCAATAAAGCGGAGACAGATGTCAGTGGTTAAGATTTAAAAGTGTTTTCTTTCGTTAATGATTATAGCAGTGGTTGGCTGTAAATCATAAACCGTGGGGAATAAAATAGAACATGATCATCGTCTACGTGATTCAAAGATATTTATAGTATTTGCCATCTTGAGAATTTTATACAGCCTTTTTCATATTCCATTTACATCTGCGGTCGGCTGGTCTTGTGTGTGACTGAGTGCATGGATGCTTTTTTTTTGTTTGTTCAGACTGTATAACGTTAGCATTTTCACATTTTATTATGCTCCAAATGTAAGCAAGTGTAAATATTACCTCTGAAGTTTCCTTTCACTTTCCCCACGAAACACGACACAGACAGTAACAGAAATAAGATTGCTTAGGACCTGACAAATCTGTGTTTTTCTGTACCAGTGTTTACCTATGTAGTCATTCTGTGTCATTTTATGAGACCAAAACCTCTACGCAGTAACATCTTTTCTTGTCATCCTTGTCATTTTATCTGGATTTGAATTAGGACAAATAATAAATAGCGACAATCTAATCAGGGAGTGGATTTAGTTGCTCCACATCAGGAAGTTAACATAACTCCATAAACATTGAAGAAGTATGGGAAACGACTGTTAGATGGTATCTCGATAGAGACAAAGAATTTTGCGTTTCCCCCGGCAACGGGCACAAGGACGGAGCGGTGCAGGTGTTTGGCTCGGGTTGTGCCGCCCGGGCGCCGTGAAGCAGGGTGAAGACAGGAAGGAAAATAAGAGCGTGACAATGAACGGACGCAGTCTCACTTCGGAAGAGGGTTCTATAGGGAAGACATCCATAAGACGTGCATCTCTACTACTTGTGACAAGTTCACCGCCACTCAAAGCATTCATTTGCGTAAGGACCCCTGCCGGCCACAAACACTTACTACAATAAAAATTAAATGTGTTCCTATTTAGGAGATGGCGAAACAGCGTGTTCTTCTAAACAACTAGCTAGCAACGATCTTCAGATTCTACTCGCTAGCTGTTTTTTTCTTCTTTGGGGGGGGGGGGGGCACTAAGTGATTTTTTTTGAGTGGGGTACCCAAACAACAAGTCCACCCTGGACCAGTGGACCAGGCATTTTTACAGTGGGCCAATTGGTGTGTGTACTGGCAAAATTGATCACTTATCAAACTGGCAAAATTAATCTAAGTTCAGGGCTGACTTTAAGTTCTAGACCAGCACTGTCCATAATAAACACATAAGATATACGGGGAGTGGTGTGTGGGGGGGGTCATCTCAGCTACTCATGGACATTAAGTTTTACTTGTTTAATATACAATTTTATACTTCCAGGTTCGTAAATGAAAGCGATTCAGGTTATTTGATCTCCTTAATCTGCAACCCAGTTCAGTCCAGAAATTTCCATGATACTAGTTGCTAGTTGCTATGGTGTTAAAGTGCCGAAATCCTCATTGACCCTGGGGGTGTGTTGGAAGAGTTAGGCTCACGTCCCAGAGAATGGTCGAAGTAGGAACGCATTGTTTTCATCTGTTTTCAGGAAGCGCCAGGTCGTGACCCCACGTTATGCAAGTGTTACTCCGCTCCTCAGTCCCGTGGCGGCATGACTGAATTGAACAGCGCATTTTTGAGACGGAGAAGCCATGCTGATCAGGAAGTAGACAATTACTGTGGTATGGAGAGCTGAGGAAGTCACATTCTTAATCCAGGACGTATCATTCCCTCCAATGATGTGAAGCTCAATCAAAAGAAACATTTAAGTGACAATAATAGCACATCATTTTAAGTCTGGAAAATTGGTAGTGAAGAATTTAGACACAATAACCCCAAAAATATTTGGAGGGTGCAATTTGAAGTTGGGAGTCTGAAATTTACTGCACTGACAATTTGAATTGTGGAGAGACTTTCGCAGGTTGTAACGGGCACTTATTGCACTGCCTGGGTTGTGAAACTGATTAACCTACATCTGCAGTTAATTCCGAAATCTATCTCAGATGTTAGAGCGGTGAAGCTTTTTAAACAGCATTACTTGAAGGCTCTCCAACAGATGGAGATAAGTTCTGGGCTGAATTCATTGGCAGAAAAGAGGGTTAATAAGAAGTTAGAAGCTGATGCTCTTACCTTGAGCAGGAGAAGCTCTCTGGAGAACTTTTTTCAAGGTGGTGGAGAAGGAGAGGAAGACAGACGGGAGGAAGGGAGATTGCTCTCCGGTGCTCGGCTGATGAATGGATTTGGTTTTCTGGGGGAGAGTGAGAGGGACGAGTCCTTGATGCCGCTGGACAGACACGCACCCACAAACACACGCACACACACGTTCAGAGCACTCGGTTGTCCACGCCTTCCGCCCACCGCTCTGTCTAGATGGTCTGCACTTGGCCAATGTCCACCCCCCTCCTCTGGTGCTCCCTCTTATACTGCCCCTTCGTCTCCTCTCCATTCTCACTGTGGTGAGCCCGCTGGGGAGCGTTTATTAATAACACCAGCGGGGGGGGGGGGAACGGGCTTCGGCCTTTTGTTTTTCGACTGTGAGGAAGCCCCCTCCCCATAAAAAGCTCCTCTACTGTCTTCTAGCTGCTGCTCAGGGTCAATAATAAATGGCAAAGAGTAACGCCAATACTTTCAGTGTGAATAACACCGCAGATGCCAGTCCCGCTCAGGAGGTTGGCGTCCACCTTTAGCGCCTCCCATGATCGATGCACCGATACTAGATACTCAGCAGTTGGTGTTTTGTTTGGGTATTGGAACCGTATAGAAATCCAAAAGACGGAGACAGCCCGACACGACAGATCATTCCTGGTTCAGGGTCCGTGATCGTGGCTGTACGGCGCTTGCTATGTTGGGTCACACTTGACCTTAACTTAAGAGCGAACTTTCAAAACTCCTTTCGTCATTTTCGCGACGAGACCTAAATGATCCAAACTCAGGCTTCCTCATCAGATGTTATAGTATAGGGAACGAAAGCTCAGTCAGCCCTCATGTAATCCAACGAAGAACTTTTGTTAATTTCCAAGACTCTCTAAGTCCACAGAAATTTTCTTGAAAATGTATCCTGTGGATTGAGTGAGTTTTGGGCCTTCAGTTTGGGGGTTTTGTTGAAACTTGTTTTAGCATGTGACCACAAAGGTGTGCGTCACTGTAAACGAGGTAAACACCCCGCAGGAAGGCTCTGGCCTTACGCTGTCGGGCCGCCCTCCCTTCTCAGACTTCAGGGAAGCTCTTAGCACTTTTACTTATAGTTTTATTTGCAGAAAAATGTTCTG
Source organism: Hyperopisus bebe (assembly GCA_026777045.1). Lineage (NCBI taxonomy): Eukaryota > Metazoa > Chordata > Actinopteri > Osteoglossiformes > Mormyridae > Hyperopisus > Hyperopisus bebe. The sequence continues at coordinate 4,918,774 of JAODJW010000043.1, forward strand.
GGGGCAGAATGAAAAATGATTGATTCAAAGAAAACAAATAATCAATCAGGAGGCAGGACCAAGACAAATGATTGGAACATTTTTCTGTAAGTAAAACTACTATAAGCAGGCTTTTACTGGCCATGTGCTCCTATTACCATGTGTGATAGACAGCCCCACACCCACACTGAACATAAGAACATAAGAAATTTACAAACGAGAGGAGGCCATTCGGCTCATCAAGCTTGTTTGGGGAGAACTTAACTAATAGGTCAGAGTTGTTAAAATCTTATCTAGCTCTGATTTAAAGGAATGACTTTATGTTTTTCTGTGTTTGTTTTTCCCTCCCCCTTTCCCTCTCTGGAGTCCTCTGTCTCTTCCGATCAGGTCTGACTGTGTGTGTTTATATTGGTGAGGTCTCGCTTCCTATGTGCGCCTATTGGCGAGGTCTCACTTCCTATGTGCGCCTATTGGCGAGGTCTCACTTCCTATGTGCACCTATTGGCGAGGTCTCACTTCCTATGTGCGCCTATTGGCGAGGTCTCACTTCCTATGTGCGCCTATTGGCGAGGTCTCACTTCCTGTGTGTGTGCCTATTGGTGAGGTCTCGCTTCCTATGTGCGCCTATTGGCGAGGTCTCACTTCCTGTGTGTGTGCCTATTGGTGAGGTCTCATTTCCTGTGTGTGTGCCTATTGCTGAGGTCTCACTTCCTGTGTGTGTGTGTGTGTGTGTGTGTTGCTGAGGGCTACTTACATGTGAAATGTGTTATCCCAGCGCTGGGCATGTATCACTACAGCCTTTGAATCCAGCATCTTGATGCTATAACAAGGCACTAATATAGCAGTTCTGCACCTGATACAGTGATCAAAGCCCCCACTATAAGACGACTGCATGTGGGAGAAATATGGCTTGTGAAAGCTGTGGTTGCCAGATAGGAGATGTTCTGGAATATGGCTTGTGAAAGCTGTGGTTGCCAGATAGGAGATGTTCTGGCCAAGGTCAGCTGAGTATTTACTATATATAACACACTCATTCTATCGGCCTCAAACAAAGAGAGACCCGTCATCTCGGCAAGGTGAAACCGGCTGATGATTTTCATCGCTGCCTCCGTCGCTTCCAGCTGGGGCAGCGATAAACGCGTAAAAAAAAAATCACACGTGAAGATTAGGACGTGGGTGGTGTCCATCTTCTTGCCAACCTGCCCCCCCCCCCCCTCAGAGGTATCCCACGGCTCCCGCCACGGGGGGCAACAACAAGCTTGGGAGGAACCTGAATGTGATTTAATTTGTTGTGTTGATAGCCAATCTCCCAGGCGGGCTCCTTCAGCGAACCGCACGACGCACACAAGCCAAAGAGTGGAGCTTTATGGCAGGTGAGGGGTTATGGCGTCTCTCTGTGACCGATAAAATATGCTTATTGCATGAAAAAAAAACATTTCGTAAACTGGCAGGGGTCCAAATGTGTTTATCAGGCTTGGGAATTACTCTTTTTACGCTCTCTTTCTTCTGTACCTCTGTTGCGGTATGCAGGAGTCCCTGTACGTAACGTTAGACTGGGTTTCACGCTGTCCCCATTTGTGAGATGCTCAAGATAGGCTTTTGAGTGAGTGGGACTACTTTTATTAACACAAAAAATACAATATTATCAGTGCTCCGAGGGCAGTCAACTTGGGTTAACGTGTAATGTTTTCTCTTTTGTTTTACAGAGAGGAAATGAGTAAATAATGGGTAATAGCGGGTAGTAATATTCATAAATCGAAGCCACTTCATATGGATTGGCCTTGTAACATTTCCAAATGCGCACAGTCCTATTTAAAGTTTGATTTCTCATTTTACTGTTCATATTAAAAACACTTTTCAAGGCTTGTATGCATAGTTTGAAAACCATTTTCCCGCCAGGCCTAATCAACTGGCCTTGTATCTGACATCATTATATGTTTACTACAAAGGGCGTGACAGTCACTGCACTTCATTCACAAAAGAAAATTAATAATAATAAGAGAAAATACATTTTAGAAAACAATACAGAAAACAATATAAATGTTGTAGAATGTATATCATGTTAACAAACGCAGGAAAATATTGTGTTTTGTTTAGCTCAAATTCAGTTCCTGACCACTGACCAGATTATTCAGAGACACCATGGAAACCTCACCAGACCACATGAGATATGGATCAGGAGCCGTTCTTCACCCCCTTAGCATTTCTGAAAAACATACTTTCAGGGTCTCAGAACTCCTGTGTCGAAGACAAACAGACACATACAGTCGAACAGGATGTTGTCTTGGAGTCAGACCAGGAGGTTTCCATCAACAGACAATGGTTCCTAAATAGGGTTAGAGGTTTATTTTTAAAAATTATGCTAAGCTAAAAACAGAACTAGCATGATGTGCTGTATTAGTTGCTGCTACAAAGGATTGTGGGAGGAAATCCCAGATTACCCAGAATAGGATACAACTGCACACGCAATGCGGGGGCCAGCTTCAAACCGCGGCTTGAGAGGACAGCATGACCTGCTGGGCAATTATGCACTCTTGGTGGGGATGGAGGATGATATAAATGTCAGTTAGACATCTACAGGCTTTTCTGTCCACAATCAAACATGAAGACACACCTAGATCATTCCGGAAAGGCCGCTGAAGGTGTCCTTTGGTACATGGCCGGTATATGGAAATTAATTACGAAATTTCTCAAACTCCAGCATTCAATTACTTACCCCTGGAGGACAGGTTCCCCAACAAAATCTTTGAAAATCAAATAACCCGGAGCAGTTGCATGCTGCTTGAGGAACACGGTAGTATTGGATCACGGAATCACAGTAATGAAATCACAGAGGCAATTACAGTGTCGCTCTGAAGCCGCTAGCTTAGGCCAATACTGTGATCTACACCGAATCATCACCCCTTGGGAACAGGAAATTGTGTGGTATTTAGGGTCATAAAAATACCTAATTAAATTAAGTATGAGAGCATTCCTGAAAGTATTTTAAATGTTTCACTGTCTGGGAAAATGCCGATGATTGGCTGTTTCGGACAGGCTATAAAATAAAAATAAAAATTTTGTGCTCAGGAGATACTGTCTTTAAATAAACCACATCTCACTAGGTAACGTTCTCTCCAGAAAAGGGCTTTGAAGGCTCCTCTCAGCCTGAAACTTATAATCCTCAATTATCTGATTATTTACCAGGAGGGTTAATCTTCCAGTTAGATCTTGCTGATTCTTCTGAGGCGGTATCAGGCCTGAGGTATGGTGACAGTGACAGGACTTGCACGGTCTGATGGCCATCGCAGCTGCTCACGCCTCGAGAAGCCGGCCCCCCCTCCGTGCCGGAACCCTCCGTGTTACGCCGGAGCCAACGCGGCGAGTCTGCAAGCTTTAAAAGAGGAGCATCGTTCCAGACGCACTTAGCGGGTCGATGGATGGCGGACGGCAGGAGAGCGGAGGCCGAAATCCACCCAGCGGTGATCTTGACACGGTCAGAGGAGGGATTGCGTGCAGGTGTCAGCGTCACCTAGAGTTATGAGAACTGGAATAAGGATTTTTGTGAACCATAGGTAACCCCCCCTCCCCCCGGTAATCCCCAGGTCAAGGCCCAGCATGCGTACATGTCACTTTTGGGAGAGTCAGGGTTAATATAATATTTAATTACAAGGGGAAGTACAGACACTGTTTAGTTTACCTTGAGTATAAAGGACATAAGGCAGCTGGGGCTAATTTAAAAGCCATTCTTCACCAGTAAGAGACTGGAATGAACTGGTAGTTACTTTTTGTTTAATTACCTCCCGAGGCACTGGGAAATGAGTTACACGCTATCTTTTTACGGTTAGCTTTAGATGGAAATAAATCTTTGCAATAACATTCTTTGGGAAAGAGTTTTTCTTTAAGGAAGACTTGCATTTTGGGCTAAATCCAAAACATGTTTTACATTTGGACCAGCGGGTGATGTAATGATTAAGGAAATGGGTCATGACGGACTGAAATTCTTTGTAAGATAAGACATATTGCAGATTTGTTGAAGTCACATTGGAAAGCACATTTCAGAACCACAGAGAGTCTACGGTGGACCAAGGAGATCAAAGTTGTACATTTTGTTTTATTGTCCTTTTGGACAAAATGTGTATTGAGAAAAGTCTCCTGAAATGACTGCAATCACTGCAATTATTGTTCAAATCACTCACGACGATCTTTGACAGAGATCGCTTGATGAGTCAGGACCTTTGCAAAATGTCCAACCTAAATAAAAAAAAACTGTCAATAAATACGTCTGTTGGACGACATCTGCTGAATTTCTGTCCTTATTGAAACCATATTTCAACAAAGCACAGAAGATGCACCCAGGTGCTATAAAAATATTGTCCATACAGGTGAGCCACCTATCTTTGTAACTCTGGGGAGGATGGAGGGTAACCGGGAAACAGGAGGCTGTAAACAAGGGGTGTTCCTCCTCATCCGGATTCAGCCACTGGGTCACCCCAGGCAGCGCGGAAGGCTCTTGTGATGTCACGGAAACCACAGCTATTTGCGCTACTGCGTATGGAAACACAGGAGCATCCCATTGTCCAAAATGTCATAACTGCACAGACGGGAAACTCTTCCACAAACTGTGAGGACATGTGACACGGAGAAACGTCACCGGGTTCGGCTTTTAAGCCAAGCAGGCGTGGGACTGGTCATGGGCAGCCCAACTGGGACTCAAGACAACAACCACTTGGTAAAGGCCTTTTAGACTGACTTCCCTTCGAGTGAGTTGTTTATTTCCGAAGCCTGAAAAAGCACAGGGCTCTGTTCTCCTATGGCTTCCAGCTGTATTATCATAACATCTCTGCTACATCCACGTCATCTTAGCTCCGAGATGCATGGCTGTGAGGCTTCTCCTCCGCAGAGAGGTTGGACAGATTCACGTGTCATGGGGAATGGTGGGAGGAAGGAGAACTTTAGAACGCTTTAGAAGTGGGGTGGAAATTGACAAAAATGAAGGAAAACCAGCTGGGAACATAGGACTACATTTACATATTTATATAGCAGGCATTTGTATCCAAAATGATGTACATTTTTTGAGAAAGCAGGGCCAGCCAATAATCAGAGGTGGAAATTTCAGGTCCAGAAAGTAAAAATCCAGATCAAGATTTTATTTTGACTAACCAGTTGAGTTACTCTGTGACTGTGACTCTTTATACTTAACTGGTTGGTTGGAACAAAATCTTGGTCTGAACCTGACCTGGACTCTCTGGACCTGAAAATTCCAACTCTGGGCAAGACCTGAAACAACTGCCGTTTAAGGGTCTTTTGACTCTGAAATCACTCAGGGTGACACTCTGAGCCGAGTTACACAGTCTAGATTTGCAGGACATTAATATTGAATATAAACCCCTCGCTCCCTTGGTGAGAGATTGGGGGTGTCTGTGGTTGTAAATGAATGGGACCTTATTACCTGACTTCACCCCGATGCGGGAGAACTGCCCCCTCCCCATCGTCAGTCTTAAGTAGACTAACCAGTGTTTACAGACAGCGTCAGACCACAAATGGATAGATATGTTCTGAGGAGAATGCAGCACGCCGGATTGATTTTCTGCAAAATCTGTGATTTGGACACAGAGCAGAGAGGCCGTTTCTCAGGATGATCTAATTTACGAAGCCTGGTACAGCCACAGACAGCAGCTAATACTAGCCGCCAGCTATCCTGCGTAACCGCATGGTCGCTAATGTCCAGACCACATAATTAGGGCTGTTTGTTAAAAGCCTTAATTTCACAGCAGAACAAGCCTGTAATGTGCTCTGAAGAGGAGGCGCACTCTGAAGGATTGATATTACCGCACTGTACCTAAAAGGCAAACTTTATGGCAATTATAGTATAAAAGCTGAATATTAAAACATTTAATATAAATAAGAACACTGGATATGGAAAACTCAGATATTAGATGGATTCAATTTTTCTCATCCTGATTTACCTGGTAAAATGAGGCAGATATTGAAAAAAACATTAACTTGGAAATAGGTTCCTATTGTTAAGAGGACTTGCTGGAGAGTCGCAATTCATTTCATGTGCAGGACAGTGGATTGTAGGGATCGCGCAGCTGCTGCGGCTGCCGCATGGGCCCACGTGAATTTAACCTGCATTTAGTGGGATAAGCATGCGTTAAGTGACATGCGCATCCTCGACAAAAAATGCTCATTATATTTATTGCAAAATACATATCAACCGTCCATCCATGAATGTATGAATGAATGCATGAATAAATGCGTGAATGAATGCCTTTTTGTCATTGCACTAGGTATAACAAAATTGAAAGAATTCAAGGATGGATGCAAATACAGAAAATAATAAGATTAATATAAAATAAACAGAATATAAAATAAATGTAAAATGTAAATAAATGTAAAATGACACAAAGTAGGAGCTTAAAGAAAATAAGTGTAATGTTACAGGTATCTCTCCCCTTGTGACAATACAATAAATATGAAAATATTGCACATATCAGCAGTGCAGTTGAGAAAACCTGACACATGCAGTTTTGCACATGTAGGAATGAGCAAGATAATCAAATAGAAAAAAACTCCATTTTCTGTAACTGTTTACTCAATGTAGGGCTATGGTGAGGCTGGATCTTATGATTATACATTGGTACTTAACTAAGACTAAAGCGAAATGTGGTTTATTTGCTTTTACTCAAAATTGTCTACATACATTAACAACAAGGATGTATATATAGTGTGTATCTTTGTGGGAACTATATACTTCAGAC
>JAODJW010000043.1:4925565-4937273 GCA_026777045.1 Hyperopisus bebe
GGCTGGGACATGATCCCACAGTCCACCCCCTTGCTTATTCCCTTCCCACCCCCAATTTGAAGACCTAAGTTGGCTCATAACTGAAGCATCTACACATCTGAGTCAACATGGACATTTTTAGGACTTTGGTTGAACTCAAATAACCAAACGGTCACCAGTGGGGGGTGGGGGGGAGGTGATGACCCACGCTAAGGCCCACCGACTTTCGAAACTTTCCCCCGCTTTCTGACATGGAGGTCAGCTCTCGGGATACGTGCCTCAGGGACTATGCTGATGCCTGACATTTGTTCTAGAACTTTCTCTGCCATAAAAGTCAGCCATCATACTGCGATTAAAAGCACCAGACCTTAAGGTGATTCCTGCAGACGCGTTTATGCTGGATTTGTTCTGGTGTCTGCTTTCACCAAAGCCATCAAAACACTTCACTGCCAAAACTTACTTTTACGAGTGACTCAAATCGTGTTTGGTTCCAGCCTACGGTGTTTGTCATCAGGTTACACATTAAATTTTAATTTACTGGTCCTGTTGTCACCATAAGACGTAAAGGATGGCTCACTAAGGACTGTTGGACATTACAGCACCCCATGGGACCTCTAACTGTCCCCCTCTGCAGTTTGCAGTGCCGCTGTTTGACTCTGCACCAGTGCTGCCCTCAGGATGTCAGGATTCATGCGTGTTGCTTCTCTGTGAAACAGCTGCCCCCAGTTCTGTTGTGTTTCTCCTTTTTGGGGGGGCGGTACTCGAAATCAAACTAAAGACACCAGGCGTGTCGCCCCGGTCCTGGATGGGCCGGGATTTATGCGCCGCTGTTTTTGATCGCTCGCTGGTGAGCCTCTTTCATCTCTATAACGATGCATCTGGTGTCTCTTTCGAGAAACGTGGCGAGAACATGCCAGAGGTTCGATTTCATTTTATACTGATTCGATTTTTTAATAATTATTATTATATATGCTTTTGTTTTTTAGTTGTACTGAATATATCAAGAAGATTTAAGTTTTTCTTTGCTTTTATTATATATACAGCACTGCAATGAAATGTAAAATGTTTTTATCTTTACGTGTGCTCTCCTCTTAAGAAAGAGAAGAAACAAGGGACTACAGATGGAAACTAGGCTTTTGTTTAACCCCAGCTTATACAGCAGTTATCAATACACATTGTTTCTGTCAAACAAACACACACAAACAAGCAAACAAACAAACAAACAGAGGTTTGCGTTTTCATAGGAAGGTGGCCAAAAAAGCTTCATGTGTCATTTTCAGGGTACAGGCAATCAGGCATGTTTGCTAATATGAGGAAAAACTGAGAATTATTCCCAGACACATTTTCAAAAATGAGAATAAATTACTTGTGGAAAGAACATGCAACGTGGAACGTCACAGGACACAAGCACAAGCAGAGTGTCGCTGGAACGTGGCTGATAATGTTGATATCAGCCTTGGCTGTTGACTGGGTTTAATAATAGTTGGATGATGCCACCGTTTATCTGGCGTCCCAGAAGAGGCCGCATTGCCCATCTTTGTGCTTTGCTTGGATCAGAGAGAGACCCAGAGAACCTGCGGTCTGCCCCCTCCTGGTGAACAGAGGCATTACACACAGATACTCGGCAAGGGCTGCCAGCGATTGGCCAGCAGAACAGGGACCCTGGAGAGAGCCAGAACCGGCACGGAGGCCCCAAGATGGCAGGTGCCCCCCCCTTGGCTGATCTGTGTACATCAGAAAAAGGCCAGAAAAACGGGACCGGGGGAGGATTTGCGTCCGGACACACGGACATCAGCCACGGATGTCGTAAAACACATGCTCAGATGATCCGTGGCTGCCCTTCCGGAACGCCTGCGCATATGTGCCACAGATTCCCTCATTCTGGGGTTTATCCGAAGTGCTGATATAAAAGTTTCACACTGTGGAGGTGGGTGGGCTTCTAATTATGACAGATTCAATAACCAACCAAGGTAGAATAGCTGCCCCCCTCCCCCCCAGCAGCGCCCCCTCACTCCGAAACTCCTTCGCCTCGTGCCTAATTAAATGGCTGTTGGGCGGCTGCATAAATATTTTCCCATCCACGGGTTGCTCTCCACACCGTTCTCCTAATTATCCGTGGAGTGCCGTGTCCTGGGGGCGGCATGGGAGATGGACAGGGGGGGCAGTCTGTGAGAGAGGCTGGGAGCTGAGCTTCGGAACGTCGACACGAAAGGTTTGGGAACAGCGCACCAGAGGATCCAGAGGCTGGCGAGCTGCCTGATCTAGACACTTATGGGCAGAAACACAAGCGACCGTCAGCCCAGGACCAAACAGTGATGCTGCATGTGCTGCATGTGCTGGAACAGCATACAGTACGAGACGCCTGTGACGAAACGCCGTAAACAGCTGCCATTTACGCGAAGCTCAAAATCTGGGAAGGCGACAGAGAAACTGTTTGGAACTGTGGTTCATCGGTATGTTGCCGCGTGTATTTAATGTGTCCTCACAAACAAGCTACGGCGTGCATCTCCAAGACACAATCATTTAAAATGGATGATTAATCAGCCATAATTATTGCAGTGGCTGTATTCATGACCAACAGAGGTGATGGTGGGGTGGTGTTTGGCTCAGTGGGTTAGACCTATCCGTGGGTGATCAGAAGGTTGTTGGTTTAAGTCCCGTGGTTGGCAGAACAACCACATTCTCATTGGGTCCTTGAGCAAGGTCCTTAACATCCCAAAAAATGCCCCAGGAATGCTGGATGCAAGGCTGAACCTGTGCTCTGACCTGTATGTGTGTTTGGAGCCCAAGATGTGATATGGGGGGCACGTTCCAATGTACCTGTTCTTGACTCATAGAAAGAGTAATTAAAGCAGGGTTCCCTGATTCTGGTCCTGGAGGGCTAGAATCCAACACAGTTTGCAGATTTGCCTGCTCAAACATACGTACTAGACGTGCTAATTAGTTGACTTAGGTGTGTGTTGAGCAGGGAAGTCTGCAAACAGATCTAATGCTGTCCCACCAGGACAAAAGCCGGATAACCCCCGAATTAAACCTTCATTTCATATTGCAGCACATTTATGCAGTGAACGTGAATGATGTTATTCTGTCATATGTGCTGCTGGCCTCTGGTATCTCCAGAAAATGGGATACAGATAACCCCCCCGTTCTGTCCACACTGTACGTCCTCCGACCAGGAGGAACAGGAGGGGCCTTTTGCTCACACAGCGGCGTCCCCCTCCCATGCAGACGTACCTGGTGTCCAGACGTGGGCGTTGCCCTCCTAATCCAATCAGAAGCGTGTCCCACTAAGAACAGTATGGACAGAACTGAGCCCTGGCACATGAAAATGAGATTATGATTCGCCCCTCCATGCATGCAGCACCTTCTGTCACTTACCCACCCCCCCAAACACCCCTCGATTTTGCTGCCTGCATTATGCAGAATTATAACACAGTTACTGAGGAGTTTTCATCCGTCATTCTGTTGAAGAGGGAACCATCTATTTGAGATGGAAACAAGCACATTTATTTTGGGATATTAAAGTCCACTCAAGGCTGCTTTTCCCCTAATCTTAGAGACCGTCGTCTGATCTACCCATCTATCCATCCACAATAACATAGATCATCAGGTCTCAGTGAGGCTGGAGCCAGTGCAGGGCATGAGGCACCCTATAAACTAAGAAAAAAAAACACTTTCCTGGTAGTGAGCACCACTATGACACAGGTTCTATTCCCACCCATCCATCCATCCATCCTCTGTAACTGCTGATCCCATTTAAGGTCCTGGAAGCTACAGGCGCAAGGCAGGGAACAACCCAGGATGGGGCGCCTACCCATCACAGGGCACACTCACACACCAGTCACTCACACCGGCACACCTACGGGCATGTTTTTGGACCAACACTGCCAAAATAAATTCCTATCGCACACAGGTGTACCTGGCCAATAAAGATTTTCCCTCAAAACCCATCGCCACCCATTATCCACCTAAATGACGTATCTACCCCACGAGTGCTGTCTGGCCTGGCTAAGTGTCCTCACTGGATCCTAAGCACATCCGGCTGACTCTGCCGCATGCCGGTGACACATCTCTGCCTTACCAGCCGCCGGAGAAAAACACTGAATCACCCTCTTCCCATTGTTATGTTTTCCACTAACCTTTAATTATGATGAAAGAATGTTTACTACTCCCAAGAATTTGTGAGTGTTTTCATTAGTCTCCAGGCCAATGCCTGTGTTTTCCCACGTTCTGGCAGAGGCTTTAAGCAGGTAGGGAGTTCGAGGGGAGAGCTAGTCATGGTGGTCAAATGCGTTTCAGCTTTCTATCTACCGCAGGCATCAGCTACTCTGCGTGAAAGTGCACAGGTCTCGCACTGACGTAGGCTGTAGTTAACGCAATAAGCCAATCGGCCAACGTAATGCCCTCCAAATGGCGTTTGGATGTTGGGAAAAGAGCCTAGGGCTCCCCACACTTACCAATTACCGCAGACTGCATAAATCACTGTCTCCGCCATCTTCGCCATCCAGGCCCCACGTGTTGAGTCCTGGGACGACATCTTGTTCCCTTTCTTGACGGTCTCGTCACAGCATGGGGCAGGTTGTTGGAATTTCAGGCCAATCTCTTTGCCCTACCCACTCGCCTGCCCGTCACTTTCTCTCCCCGGTCCTCGGGGACCATCAATCGGTCCCCATTTTTGCTCACTTCGACAGCCCACATATTTGTGGACTGAAAACATGGACTGTCTGGCCTGGAAACACTGCCTCAAGGAATAACAGCTATCAAAAATCCAACCATCTATAGCGTTATGCTTTTAGGGGCTAAGACACAATCCTCAGCAGTACTGAAAAGTGACCTCAAGAATTCTTGCAAAACTCCGCTAGAAATAATGTCCTGTGAACTGGTGTCATTCCACAAGGCGGAAAAAAAATCCTGAATTTGACAGCTTCCAATGCACAGAAAACCTCATACATCACAAAAGTCGTCGTGCCAAATGTAAGAGCCTTATAGAAAGCATAGGTTTTTGTTTGTTAAATTGTGTTATTCAATATATATATATATATATGTGTGTGTGTGTGTGTGTGTGTGTTTTCTTATGAGATGGTCAGGTGTAGATGTCACACAGTTTTCTGACCGACTGCGATTAAAGCTCAATAGATTAGTGGAAGTATGTTTTGTTTCGTAAATGTTTTCCTTTGATATATTTTATTAGTAAACGTTTTTTAAAGAAGATTTTGAGTTCGAGAATTTTCCGGCACGTCAGACTAGTTGCCAAACACCTGCTCCGTTAGTGGCATAAAGAGGAAGGAGTGCCACTTACACGCATCACATAGTAATGGCGATTTAATATAACTTGAGCCAACTATGTAAGGTTTAAAATTTCGAGGATAACACCTTTTGGGAGGCACAGTGTGTGATTGCTGCTTAATAGCCTCACCTTATAGCCTGTGAAGAATTAGCATGGTCATATAGTGTCTGTATGGGCGTTTCTCCCTTATCCTCACCTTGCCTCGTACCCAGCGTCACCTGGGATAGACTCATGTTTAAAAAGATGGATGGATGGATGGCAGAACACCTGTCATGTTGTTATAAATACAGTAACGTGTCTTGATTGTCACTATGGAAGCTGCTGAAAACATGCACAAATACTTAATCAACAACCGCGGAACGCTGTATTGATTCTCCACAGGGGACACGCATGTGTAATTTAAGCTTAATAGTAGTTTATAATGAAGCCATCTAGAGAAGTGTTGTTGTTTTACACAGTCCTGTCTGGTAGGAGCCTTCCCTGCTTTTAATAAGGTGCAGCCACTGAAGCAGGGGCCGCCGTAGATGCGATTCCATCACGAGCTCACGCCTGCTTTAATACAATTTCTGTCCGACATGGAGACCAGGAGTTGCTGTCAAACGAAATGGACCCCCTCCCGGGTCGCTCTGAGCTCAGTGGTGCCACTGATAGCTTGGGGAGGGGACATTTTTGAGGAGCGGGGGGTGGGGGGTGTGTGTGGTTGTTTATGTTCGCTGATAGGGTGAACACTAGTTCTTTCAGCCCATGAAGAAGACATCAACCACGGCTTCAGATCTTTCACATTTCTGTTTATAGACAGTTTTTTTGCTCACTACCTTGCAGAATCGTAGTTCACACCGGCAGAGGGGAAGCTGTATTCTTGAGCAAAGAGAGATAATACATTTTATTTTGCTTTGCTAAAGGTTTTTTTTAACCATAGGTAAAAAAAAAAAAAGGGTAGATCTGATTCCACCCAGCAGGGGGCACTAAGGTGGGGATGGAGACAGGCAGGAATGGACTGGAAGCCATGCCCCACAAGGAGTGTGACAGCAGAGCTCTTTGCGGAGTCTCTGTAAGACCACAACCCTACTGGATGCAGGTCCAACCCTGCCCCTGTCTGCCGACTTCCTTTGAAGATCAGGTCAAACATAAAACACTTGCCGAACTCATTCTTGTCATTCGTTGCTATGGTTTTGCACAGCAAGGTAACAGAGAACGAGAAAAGACAACATGCCTTTGGGAGTGTGTGTGTATATTTGGACGTGCTCACATATTAGGAGGAATAAGTTCCCGTCACACAGCGCAGAATGTATCACATCATAGGAGTAATCCTTAACAGCGTCTCCCACGGGGAAAACAAAAATAATACTGGGAGAGAGACAACGTGTTCTGAACATGATAGCCAAAAAAAAAAATTGAACACTAATGTGTTCGGGGATGGGGGTCAAGAATGTGATCTCATCACCAATCTGTGTCACTGAAAGCTTTCTGATTTGTTTACGAATTACACAGCGTTTTAAAATAGCGGGCTACTTCTGTGCGTCACTGCTTCGCTCAGATAGCAAATTTGATTATCTATGGCGCTTTCAAACCAGAATTGAGTTTATAAGAGAAAATATCAGATACCTACACAAGTGGTGTTTGCGTGTTTTCCACATGTTGTGTGGCCTTCCTAAGGATATTGAAGTTCAAAAACATGCAGTTAGGTGAAACAGCATCTCTAAAACATCCACAGTGTGTGACTGCATGCTGTACGTGTGTGTATGTGCTCGGCCTACCAACGAGGGGCTCCTGTCCTTCCTGAGAAGATGGATGGATGGACTCCTACAGGCATGTTTTAGTGAAGCGATTTTGAAATGATGAGTCCACCATACAAGATAAGTGGCAGAGGACAGCATAATCAACAAGGAGGGTAAAAATCATTGGCATTTCGACGAGATCAGGCGACAGCGGAAGCCATATTGGAGAGATCTTCACACAGAATTTTCCAGATATACCTACTGGACAAAGGTCAACCTAGCAGCAGTGTGATGTTGGGTTGGACCTTGAGGCTAGCAGAGGGTAAATATTACCCTGATTAAAGGGCTCACACCACCGGCTATTAGGGGAGTGAGATGCGTAGAGTTTAATTGTTATAATCAGGAGAGGTGAAGAATGAATTGCAATGGCCCTAAGAACAGTAAGCTAGTGGCCTTAATTAAATAAGTAGGGGGCAATTAAATTTCAGCTAGATCGGTTTTGTGTCTCAGTTCTGCCACCTTGTGGACAAACCCTTATTCTCCACACTGGAGAATGCCCAGTCTTCCAGGACTTAGAAGAGCAGTCCAGCTGATCTCCCACCCCCCCCCCATCACCATGGAAACTACCACATCCTGGCTCTAAGGAAGGCAGGGGTTCATCTCTGTAAATGGCCCAGATGAAAGTGGAAATATGTTCAGCCCATCTGCTTGTGTCGGAAACATTTTCCTTGTGGAGGAAAAAAAAAAAGCAAATGCATGAAAATGAAAGAAAAGCATTGGGCCTTGGCCACTGATCTAAAATAAACTATATATGCAGACAATGACATTATCTTGGCCTCAGTTGTTTAAATTTCAACCCCACTTTCTCTCATGCTCAGCTGTTATGGGCTTGGCCAGTAAGGATCAAAAATAAGGACTATATAGACCGTTAAAGAAAAATAAATAAACCATTTAAAGTTCAGTCTGCCCCCTAGTGGGTATCAACCGCAATTGCGTCACTGACTGGAGCAATTAAACGAAGAAATAAAATATATCACATAAACGTATCATAGTTGAAAACAAATGGTACAAACATCATTCGGTTTTTATTCTCACAAAACTAAAACACTGACCTTGATAGCCTTAAAAAGGTGGTCATGCTAGTTGCCTTGTTTTTAAATGATTCTGTGAACCAACTGAGAGCAGAATTATCACCATCAGAGGGGACTCTGTCGCTCGCCACCTGCAAACCCGCAAAAGAGATTTTTTCCTCACCGTCACCGAGAGTCGTTAAGTCCTGCGGACCTCCGCTCCGCGTCTCCGCGGTGAGATCTGCGCGACACCGCCGACGCGGCTGGCAGCCGGAGACGCTCCGCGGCGCCTGCTTTCGCTTCCCTAAAAGCGCGTCATTTCTCTTACCTGGGTGGGATGCTGGTGCGCGGCACATGGGGCAAAGGGTGGGGGGTGGGAGCGCACGTGAAAGAAATATTACAAACATTTTGGAAGCAGAGAGCGGCCCCTGCTTCATCGAGCAGTTTATTTTCAAGTGCGATCTAATCTCCTGCTACCAAATTAATTAGTCAATTAGCATACCAAATTAGTAAACAGCTATGATGCATGGAATGCGTCCAAGCGGTGCTGCCAGCGTCGTCTTGTGGAGAGGGAGAGCACTAGGGTCGCGGGGTGGTCTTCCCTGTTAGAGGAAAGGTAGCAGTAAAATAAAAGGTTACTGCAAGCAGAGGCACGCAGCTCCATCTGCGAGCGGTAATAAAATCTGATGCTACAACCGATTTATTAAAATGAGCATAATTATGCGGCAATACAATCACTGACTGTTTTTTTCCGTTTTTTGTGGGGCTAATTAAGAGATTGTGGCTAAATTAAAGCACGCAGGTTGTTGTAAGGAAGGCCAATGGTCAAACCTCGTTCACTTCAGGCGGTCTTCGTTTGCATGAACTGCACACACGAACGCATGCGTGCCACTGACGTTGTTGTCTAATGTCTTATTTTTCTGCCCTTGCACACTATTTTAGATTCAGGTGATTGTACCAATTAACAAATAGTTCTCCCCTTGCACCCTTTTGTAAGACACCAGAGATGTACAATCTTCTTGTCCCACGGTGCTTAATTAGCTACATTGATTGCTTCCTTCAGACTATCAACAATGAAAAAAGTTTTTTTTCCTGAAGAAAAAAAAAAAGCAAGACAAATCTGTGGAACTGAGCTCTGTCAGTGATTAAGACGACAATGGAGAGAAACAAAAAAAAAAAAGTGTAGAGATTGTCAGGAGGCAGAGAGAGGAGGATGATTGACATGTGCACATTGCGGAGGAGTGACAGGTTCTGCTACGACAGCAGGTCCAATGGCACAGGCCTCCTGGGCCGGAACCACCAGGGACTGCTCGGGAGAGAAGCATGAAGAACAATTGCTATCTCACTCGGTCTAACGGGGACTATTATTAAGTATTGCATGTGCAGGAGAGCAGAAACACCCTGAAGGGATTATGCGTCTGGAAAGTGTGTCGCTCGAGCTGATATCTTCTTTTTTTCTGATATTTGTTTCGCTACTGGCACCTTTTTTTCCCGTCCCCCCCCCCCATGCGTTATGTTTGCGGCTCCTTTCTCAATCAAGTGCCAATCTGCTCCCTCCCCTTGTTTCTGCGCTTAACAGCTGTAACGATGGAAAGAGGGAATTAATATCGGCGATTCTCACTGCCTGCCTGGCAGCCTCCTCAGATCGGTCCCCAGTCGTTAGCAGAGCGCTCTCTGGCCCTGCATTTCCTGCTTGCGGGACTTTACCGGTGTGTAACGCAACACTTGAGAAACGAAAGTAGTAATGGCTTCTTCTTGCTTACTTCCAGATAAAGGAGTCTTCATCATCAAGAGAGGACTAATGTACACATATAACACACTGTAACACATTTATTTAATCTGAAAGCACCTTTTTGTGTTTGATCTGCGTTTACAGGCTGGAAGGATATGCAACATTTGCAATTTACTTTATAGTGCAACTGATTTACCGTGCATATGAAAACAAACTTTGGAATCTTGAATCTCCAGTGTTGTGCAGTGTAAACAGTTTGATAGTCTGTCCGGAAAAAAAAACAGAATATGGTGTAGGTAACATACTTCCTTTTCGGGGAAACTGTTGGCTTGATACTGAGGTTTCATAGCCACTAACCTCACAGATGTTTTCACCACAGCTGTTCAGGTGAAGGCCCTTGCCAAAGGTATCCCACTGTCGCTGTGGTAGAAGTGTCCCTCCCTGCCCTGGGGAGCCCTTTAAACACACAGCAACACTACATACACTGAGCACCACACCGCTCTGAGGGCAGAATCCGGATATGCCCTTGTGTTACACGGTCAGGCGGCGAAACGTGTTCAGGAAAGGCTCTGAGGAACCGTCAGCCTGCAGAAACGAATGACCGAAACAATGTTTGGTGAAAGTTACATGTTGTCGAGGAAGCCTCGTGTTTCCGATAACAGCGGAGTACTCTATCCACCGTACGAGGGCTTCTGGTGACCCGTCGACAATGCGAAATATCAAAAAAGCATTAGGCGGGGTAGCAGTGTTAGAAAGTCAGCATGCAGCAATGGTTATAACCCGGTGCCTCACGGCATGTAAGCAGGCGACCTAAGGCTGTAATTCAGCTCTGCGATATTACGCTAAAATATGGCGAGGATAATGACAATAATCAAAAAAAAAAACAAGACGAACAACAGTTCAACACAGAAATTAATTAGCGTGCATGTGGCAGCAGCAGTAGACTAATGTGTTTGGAAATCATTTGAAACAAACCTGCTATAGTAAATTGTTTCTATTGCATTACTGTGGTTTTTGGCTGTAGAGGGTGATTGGGGACAAAACCTGAATAGCTTGAAATGGATTATTGTTTCATAATTTGCAGAATAGCCAAACTGTTAACTGAGGACATGATGGCAGCTCATAAGGAAACACACGAGAAAAACTGCACCAGTACTCACTCACACTACTGCCACTACTCACACTCATGCTACTACTATTCTACTATTGCTACCAATACTCATACTCTAACTATTACAGTACTCTTACTCATACTACTACCACTACCAGTACTAATACTCATACTATTACTATTCTATTACTACCACTACTCATACCAGCACTACTACTACTACTATTCTACCACTACTACTACTACTAATAATAATAATAATAATAAAGTGGTCAGAAGATGGATAATCGTAATAATACTACATTTGTTGGTGTGACCCGGTACTGGACCAGTGTTTCTGGAATATTGATGGATGGATAGACTCGCTCCACTTCACTCATCGAGACTTTTGAAGATGGATTCCTTGAGATTTGCTCAGATTGACTTCCTGTGAGTATACGAACATTTAAAGCTGCATTTTCGGCTGCCAGAATTCTCTCTTTGTCCGTTGACGCGCTGCAGCCCTCCGTGTGGTCTGCAGGTGGGTCTGCCTCCACAGCTCGCCGTCGTTCCTGGACCTGCGCCGACACGGATGCCCCCCGCCCCCACCCCCTCCTTGGGTTTCCTGGCTCCGGTTTGGCAGCCGTGAGCTGTGGGGCCGCAGATGGCGGGCACACGCCGTCGACTCCGACCAGAGACACATGTGGCCGGGAGCTTAGTGGGCGGGCCGGCATTTCTTCGGACCAGGCGTCCGTGTCTCCCTCCCCCCAACGATGCTCCCGCTGGTGGTCTTTGTGAGACGTTGAGGACCCCCCCCCCCCCCCCCCCACCC
>JAODJW010000043.1:4970782-4980884 GCA_026777045.1 Hyperopisus bebe
GGGTGGGGGGGGACAAAAACTCAGCTGGAGTCAAGTTCTTCAGCATTGCCATGTTAATGTAATCTTAATGGATGAGTCCTATTGCTGAAGAAGCAGGCCCCGACTTCAAAGCAGGTGGGGGGGCAGGGGGGGGTGGGTTTGATTAAAGAGAGGGACTTACATCGAGGTTTTTGCAACAAACAGAATCATCCACGGTGGAAAAAAAAAACAGCGTGGCCTCTCGGTCTCAATCAGAGGAGACCGCGACTCGTATAAGCCCTGGGAAATGTGCAAGGAAGCGGCAGCCTTTTAAGCTGCCAGCCACGGCCCACATAATGTTTCCGACAACAAAAAGAGATGCCATTCACTACGGCCTCAAAAAAAAAAAGTTGAGGACACATCCTCGACTAAATCCTCTTTTCAAGTGTAATCCACCTTGTGCAATTTATGTTACAGCTCAGGAGTATTCTGTCTGATTTAATCCCGAGGGCTTATTCACAATGGTACACAGACGACCCGATTATTCCCCGCGTTAAAGTAGAACCATTGACACTTTTAGGGCCATTGGATGACACCTAGGATAAAAGCAGGATTTAACTAAATATGAATAGGTTAAACAGGTGCTGAAACAAATAATGGTGCAACATTGTAACAGGAGCTGTTTGAATTGGGACTGCTTTGGAAAGGTGCTCTGTTTGAATGACTGGTGAATGAAAAAAGTAATGAATGCATACAAGTAGCGGCTTATGATCCGGGAGTAGGGCTTCTTCCTGCTTGAAGCTCGAGATGGAAGCTTAAAGAGATAGAGGATTGAAAGGAAACCAATGACGTTACTACTGCCATTCTGTGGTGCTGACCATTTCTACGTATTTTAGTTGGATAAAAAAAAAATGTAATTGTAATGTGAAAAAGTACTGGGATGAACGCAACATGCCATGTGTAAGTGTCTGTGTAAATTCTCGGTTAAAGGTTTAATTGCGACTGACATATGTTGGTCAGAAATGGTTGTACACTCTTTTAAAGTGCTCCTTTGACGCTCAGCGCGCGGTTTATGTTCCGTGTAACCAGCGTCCTGGATGTGATGAATTCGAGGCAGAATCTCCACGTATAAGAGTTCGCATCAGACTGGAGATGGGGAGCAGGTGGGTGTCATGGATGCGATGGGGCAGAAAGCCGGAGCGAAGGGTAAAAAGAGAATTCACATTAAATAAAGGAAGGGCCTGTGAAGCATACAGTAAATACATTTGCGCCCTTGACCAGGACAAGCTAACAAAAAACAAGCTATAAAAAGCGAGATCCTTTATTCAGCTGGGGTTTGGTTAGGTGTAGCATTGACATATGTGGTCCACTAGCCTAGAGGTCGGCGGAGCCGTGACTCTGCCTCTGTTGCCGGCAGCTTCCGGAGCTTTCCGAGACGCCCTCGATTGGCGTGGCCACCCGAAGGGGGACGTCAAGAGGGGTCACCAAATTCTGGGTTGAAGGGGTGAGAGTATGTGGGGCATAAGGCAGTGGGTGGTGGCAATATGGTGGGGCATCGACTGGGGGATGCGATGAGGGCGGACAGCTGCCCCCCCGCCGACCACACACACCATGCTAATTCCATTAAAGGAGAGAAAGGTTAACCAGTGATCGTGAGTGGAAACGAATGCCCTTCCTTGGGGGAGAAGTTGGGGGGATGGGTATTGCTTAGTCAGTAGAGGTAAGGGCCCCCCCCCCCCGGTAAACACAGGGCCCTACATACACACCGCCTTGGGTCCAGCCCTCTCGGAACTTCATCACATTCAAGAGTTTCTAGTAGGTAGTTTTCTGGATGGAATGGTGTTTGGCTCAGTGCCCGGAAGGTTGTTAGTTCAAATCCCATGGCTCTTTAACAGGGTTCTTAACCCCTATTACTGCTCCTGGGCTTGTTAAATGGCCATGCTTGTGTTTATCTCTAGTTAAACACAGTTGGCAATACAAAGCTCCATCATCAAGTTTCTTGGGGTATGGATTGTCATCTTGTGGCTGTCTGAAAAGTATCCAGGTCATCTCCTGTCACTCTTGCCATCAAAAGTCTGGGAAAGCCATCATTACGCGGCCATTAAACTTTGAAGAAGTTAGATGGGTTTTATGGGTAAGGAACAACAACAGGAAAAAAACTGTCATCTGTTACAGGCAAGATCTGCTATGTCGTGCACGGTTCCCACACAAGCAGAGACTGATGGGGAAGCAAAACACACATTCAGCTAATAATTATTCCTCATAGCCGGCGGGATTATATTACATCACGGCCTCATTATTCCTGACGATCCATTATGTTACCGGGAATTACCGTGTCAAAGCTCATCGTGGAGGGAGAGCGGCAGCTAAAGTGACACAGAGTCACACGTGGCCGTTACGGGACACTAAATACCGCATGGAGGATTTGTAGCGATCACTCACGCTGGAATAACGACTTGGGGAGGGCTGGGCAGTACAGAAGATGGGGACGTGGGCCCCCCGCACTCTAATTATGGGGGAATTACCGTGTCTTTAATTATGCAGAGATTACCTACACCTTAAGTGACACGTGGCGCATGGAGTGGTAGTTGCATCGGGCGGCGATTCGTGCTCAGAACATGACCGATGCACGGCTAGCAAACACAAAGGGGGAAGTAGGGCCTGGGCGCGTGTGCGCTCGCTGACTGATGGTGCCGACAGGCGGCTGAGCTGCTCTTTTGTCAGCGTGTCACTTGCACATTTTCCCCCTCGGACAGGGAAACACACGATGCGAATGATAGTTCCTTTTGTCTCGTTCCCGTACCGCCGGCCTGCTCTCCTCCATCGCCGCTGAAAGGATCCAGCCAGCTGTCGGGATAAAAATGAACCCATTTCATTACAAATTAATTTATCGCATCTCGAAGCTTCCCCCACAATCATAATTATTTCGAAGCTTTGTGCGACAGTCTATACCCTAGCTAAACAAACAAACAGTGGGTGTCCTGGATCATTTGCAAAGTGAATTGAGATAGGTAACAGAAGTGGTATTAACACTGCAAATTTGAATGTGGGATTTAGTTTCGCATAATGGTTTTCAACAGAAATATGTCGTCTTTACAGCTTATGACTTAGTGCCTGTTAGAGCGTGAAGTTTTTTTTGTGTGAAGTTGCGTTTATTTAAATGAAATTTAAAGTTTTATGGAATACTTGGTGGAATGATATCCCCACACCTCCAGGGATAGGGGTTTGAGTCCCGCCTCCGCCTGTCTGCCTTTCTGGAATGTTCCCTGCATGTTTATTGTGTTTTTTTTCCCCCTGATATTCAAATATTCGCGAACTGGTGCCCATTATGGGTGTGGGAGTTTGTGTCCTGCCACAGATCAGCATCCCATCCAATGTGCTTCCTGCGTCATTCCCTCTCTTTCTGGCAGAGGTTCCAAGCTCAGTGTAGCCCTTCTCTGGGTAATTGATGTGGAAGATGGATAGATCATATCTATGGCTGTTGAATGTGATGCTCGACCAGACCATGTAGAGTGATGAAGCTGACAGTGTTGCGGCCATATAGACGTCGCTGTTTTGTGTGAAATTAAGTCTTTGACTCTCTTAAATGAATAATTCCCATGATATTTTTTCCCCCACTGACACTTTATTAAATAATACCAACTTTCTGGGGGGGGGGTGTTTACCCTAACGGAGAAATGATGACGAGGACCACGCCTTCCTCAGATGTGAGGAGGAACCTCTGCTGTTCGATCATCGAGGTTCCTCTCCCTTTGGTCTTCTGAGAAGAATGGGCTCGCGTCCCTCGATCTCTCATAAACGTCAATGAACACTGTAGCAGGCGCCCACCGATGAATGTGGCTTAAAAAAAGGCTTTCCGTAAAACAAGCACAGCCGTCACGGGTTCCCTTAACCAATTAGTTTGGGGGACTCGAGATAAAACAGGCCGTTTGGACAATCTTCCCCTAAAAAAAAAGAAAGACAGCTAAAAAAATAAATAAATGACCACATCAGAGAGCATCAGTATAGGCCAACTACAGATTATTCTCTTCTAGTTATTTGCTTTGATGACATCTGACAAACGTTTGATGTAGGTTTCAGCAAAGGATTTTAATCCGCTAATAAATAAGAACTGAAACATTAAACGCGACCCGACGCTTCATTACTGTCCATCCACATTCCCTTTTCCGGCGGTTTCGTTGAGCTGAATAAAAGCGCATCTCTAAGGATCCGGAGTTGAAACGTCTAAGGAGCAGGGTTTGCAAAAATGACAGCGATGGCTAGAAATCTGTTAGGATCTCTTTCGCATTTTGAGCTCATCGTCTGCTTGATACGCTTAGCTACTGGCAAATGGATCCAAAGTGAGTGAGATGACGAAAAAACTAAAACTACTTAACTGCTATAATTGAAATAAAAAAAACTCCTAAATTGCTGTAACTCTTGACTTCTTGATAGGCTTAGCCGGGGGAAATTTTGTGAGGTAACTGAGCGACAAGGAAGATAATCCAAGCAATGTGTAAAATATACAAGTATGAATTTGCAAGCTGGAGATGGTCTATTTCTGTGTGTTTATAAATTTATGGCGGCAAAGGGAGTGAAATTGCTGGGCAATTTGATTGGCCAAAGCAGATCCGCGAATGTCTGTCTGCTTTAGAGAGAAGCTCAGACAACGTCAGCTCCCCAGCCGGACCTTGCTGGCATTTTTTTCCCCTTGACGGGGAGTTTAAAGAGCGCAGACTGTTTCCAAAGGATACGACTCAAGAGCCCTTGGAAATTGAGCCGGCGAGACTGGTGTCTGAGAGAAATTCTCCACTTTGCTCTCGGACTCATGTGGGGAAGCTCCAGGGGGGGTGCGGTGGCCACAAAGGAAGGGGTGAGACAGGGTGACATTCTACAAGGAGCCGGCACCTTATGCTGCCTTTTTATGGCTCTCATTTATTAATAAAAAAATACCAGTCTGGCACCGCGTGATGACCTCTGACCCCGCTGATTTCTCACAGGCCTCTGAGAAAAATCCTTTCGCATGATCACAATGCAAATGTTTGTCTCTTTCATCCGATTGTTGCTGTGATGACAAGAGTTGATATTATTATACTTGGGGAATACAGCTCTCCCCAATATAGTGTGTGATATTTTCAAAATATAGCAGTCATACTGTTTTTAAATTAGTTTTAATACAACAAACACAGTTTATAACATACATATGTTATAAACAAATACATATATAATTTTAAACATAGTATAATACAATGCAGACTGTATATAAATGTATACAATATGTTCATGCAGCATAATGAAGTTAAAGTCAACTTTATTCAACTTTATTGTCGTCGCACATATGCAGATCAAAACGAAGTAGTGAGGCTCTCCTAGTGCAAGAATCACACATAGTAATAGTGTTAAAAAAGATAGTGGAATAGAGTAAATAAGATACCATTAAATGTAGAGGAAGAATGACTGTCCTGAGGAAGGTGTTTTGCACAAATACAGCTATATAAACCCTAACACTTATAGACATACATTTATACCAGGAGTTTGGTTGGGTGCAAAAGTTCCCAGGCAGCAGTAACAGTGCTCATGCTGAAATGGTGATGAAGGCGTCTTACAGAAGGTGAGGTTATTTGATTACATTTTAATGAGATGAAGCGATATGACAGCCGGTGAGGATTGCTGACTGCTTTGTTCTGTTTGGCCTGATCTGCCTCTTTTTCCACAGAAAAGGAGAGAGAAGGTGAAAGATCAGGCCATCACAGCACATCCGTGTCTTTTATTCCATGCTGGAGTCTGGCGTGAGCAAACCCTGATGCGTGTGAGGCTGCCCCCCCCCCCACCCCCCCGCCAGGCTCTGGCACTCTGGAAGGAGACTCACATTAAACCTCACATCCTCCTACCAGACGCGTCGCATAAAAATCCTTCGGTAAATAAATATCGCTCACGCTCCACTTGTGTCCCTCTGATAGGAAGGTTGTTTTAAAATAAGTCACTACCCCCCCCCCCCCCCCCCCCCCCGGAAAAACAGCACATTGTTGGATGTCTTATTAACCTAGTGTCTTGGGTTCAGCGTGGTCACCTACCACAGAAACACTGATCTCTGAGCGTTGATCTGCACAGGAGAATCTCCCTGGCCCACAATGCTTTGCTCTCACATCTGCTCAGTCGGAACCTGTCTCTCATTGGTCAATATCCAGCGTGACCCCGCTGTGAAAATCAGAGCAGATCAGGCTGTGAAATAGACGTCTCCCAGCAAATGAAAGTACATGGAAACCCGCCGGTTTAACCATGTGGGAGACCCCCCCACCCCCCACCACATCTGGAAGTGGTTTGGAGGTGATGTTGGCCTGTAAACATTAATGTAGCATTGAGAGAGTCCTGGGCCTTCTTCAGCACTTTCACCACATTTCACTGTTTAACCTCCAAAGCCCCCCCATTCTACTGCCCCCCATCCCCTGCTGCCCCCTCAGCCTTCTCCCAGGATGCACCTATGAGGGTCTATGTCTTGATACCTCCTTTATCAGACTTTATCGCTCTGGATATATCCTCTCCATCAACAGATGGATTCTCACACAGCTACGACTGTGGCATATCAGTAGGAACATGTGTTTCAACCTCCAGGGACTTGCTGGGCCTAGGTGAGGAGTGGACAGTGATTGGCCAGGCTTGTCAGAGAGTGGACAGTGATTGGCCAGGCTTGTCAGGAAGTGGAGTTTGAAGAATGGATAGGGATTGGCCGACCTGGTTGAAGAGTGAATGGTGATTGGCTTTCCCAAAATCTGACAGGGGGACCAGCTCAGAATTGGCAGCTCACAACAAACAGGACACCCCCCCAGTGACCCCAGCCGTGTCACCGTGTCAACATCTGCTTTCAGATGCGGGCAGTGGGGTCTTTACACTGACTCTCACAGTCAAGGCGAGTTATAGACACAAAGGAAAGAAGAGAGAAGCACGCAGACAGCCAGTGCCACACAAGCGCAGCCCAGGCAACATGATCACACGCAACACAGAGCCCAAAATAGACAGAGACAAACAGACTGTGTTTCCACATGTTAGCTGGGCAGTGACCTACTGACAGCATTTACAGCTGCCTATTTCAACAGGCAAATTACCTGTGATGGGTGTCTGGGCAGGGTGCATTATGGTTACGCTGGCAAGGCATGCTGGGAAACAAGAGAGCAGAACAAAAGAGGGACAAGGTAAGGACAATTGTTGGTTGTTATATATTCACACTCAATAAATCACTGCGGGAAGTCAATGAGTTTGCACAACCCCACCCCCCTCCTCCTGTTTGGGTGGTGGGTGGCGGGGGGAGTATGTCAGGGCACATTAAATGGCAGTATACCTCCACTAAACAAGCTGGGGAATGTCAGCCCTGACGGTGGGGGGGGGGGTTATTCCGATATGCCCTTGAGTGAAACTCAAGTTCACCAGAAGCATAGAACAGAGTGGAGGGGGTCATTTTCAGCTGTAAGAGTGGCACCCTTTCATTCTGCTTATTTACATACTTTGCTTTTGTCACACAAGCATGGGGTTGGGAGGGGCATGGCCGGGCGTGACCTCACTGTCTCAGGAGCTTAACGCGGGACTGGAGCCAATGTGCTTATGGTGTGTCAGTAGCCGACAGCCACGACGCGTCCTGCCTGTGCTCAAAGTCAGGCTGCAGACACCCTGCATTTACGTAAGATGATCGGTGACAAAAAGCGCACACTTCTTTACTGGGCCAGATCCATAACAGGTGTTATTTGGGTCAAAACCTTTACCCAGGATTAAAACCAGCAACCTTCTGGGCATGGGTATCCCGGGTCTTTAAGCACAGACACATAATGCATTACTCATGTTACTGGGGACGGGTCCAGGGTAGCCGGATTGCTGCCTGTCATTCGAGGGCACGGGTGCCTGCAATCAACCCCCTCCATTAATATTCATAAAGGTTATTTCAGCAAGCTTTGGGCTCCGAAGTTGCACCCCCCCCCCCAGGTCCTAAATCTATTCCCATTGATCTGCATCGCATCCCCCTTCACACATCGACCTGATTCAGAACTCACGCTTGGGCTTTGTCCAAACGCCTCACAATGAGATGAGCTCTGCTTCTCTGTATTTTCTTTCTTTTTTTCAGCAGAACATCACTCCACCCAGCGCCACCGCTGAGCTCTTTTTACCACGGTTTCAGAGACGCGGCATCAATGTTATTATGGAGCTTCAGATTATCCGGTCCCCTCCTGCCCCCCCCCCCAGAGCCGGGACACGGAGCATGCGGCCCTGTATAGCAACAGATGGGCAGTGATCTGACTGAACGAGAACGCGGCATGTGTAAAACACGCGAGACATATATAAAATCCGGGAGTGTGAACCAAGGAGACCCAGAGCAGAAGACAGGAGAGCTGAGGAACGAACCTGGATCAGGGACCCACGGAACCGGATTGGCAGCCCGCTGCTCAAAAAGCCGACATTTTGGCTGCAGTTCGTTAGTCGCCCGAGGCCAATGTTCAGAACGGTAGCTACCCAGATTGCTTGGTTATCACCCCTTCCACACCCCAGTACTTCAATACCACTCTGCTCCTCTGATCTTTCTGGAAGGTTGCCATCTCGCCGTGGGGCACCGTTTACCAAAGACAAATTTCCAGTGAAATCCATCAGGTCACTGCCACTGCCTGCTGTACCCATTGGATCGTCATGGCAGAGGTGGGGCTGAATTACGCCCTTCAAAACACCCTCGTTTATGTCTTATTATCAGTTAAACTCTCGGGACATTCTGGCTGTAAGACCAGGGAAATGGTCACCAGCATGATGTGGCTATTTTCCAATATGTTCTAAATGTCAAAAGAGCCCCTGTAAACTTCTAAAGTCTCCCAGGACAGCCCGTTGGCCAGTTCTATAAGCTGATACCACATTCTAAATGCACACCAGCGCCTCCTACTGGGATGGGAAAAACCTCGCCTTGAGAAGTAGGCTTCGAATAAAATCTGCTCCAGCTGTTCAAGGCCCTTTTCCGCCGGCGAAAAGAAGAAGGCCGTGTATAGAAAGATGGCCGCCATGTTTATTTCTAAACGGTAAAATGAATACACTTGGGTGGGAATGAATCAATCCTCGTTTTGTAATGTTGGGAGGGAAGATCAGGCCTAAGGGCAGAGGAATGAAGACAAGACAAAAGACAGCAGACGGGTGCCAGGCGTAGAGCAAGGTCAAAAGGTCTGACATACAAACAGAAGACTTCAAATTAGAAACTGGCTATAGGTGGATAAGCAGCTGGTGACCGACATCTCCCTGACCTCAAGGCATCCACACCTTTCCCCTGTCCTATATACACATAAAAATGGAATCTAACACACTTCACGCAGTCAATTCACACCCGTAAACACGCCTTCGCCCTCATAAGCTATACTCTTCTGTGTGGTTAATAGGATCACGGACAAATCTATGTAGTTCTTGGACTTTGTACTAATTATTTGTACTGCTCCAGAAGTCTTGATAATGTAGGACTTTGTAAAAAAACGCACAGCACCTGCCAAGTTTGGGATTTTCAGGCCAAGTTCTGCCAGGAATTACACAACATTCTTTATTATCTGCACCACTTCATTCTTGAAGAGATTAAGGGGTGAGTAAATTAAGCAAACATGCAGCTCGCAATTCGCCAGGCGTTGCGTCGACACTGGCTGGTAAGCACTGACTAGTCATTCTGTTTGTTATCGAAAGCCGCTCTTGCATGAATCAAACTGCCGTATCATGTGACCTGTCATGTGACCACTCATGTGACCAGGCACATGCCTCTTTGGAATGAATAGGGTGTTACAATGATTGAGTTTACTGACTGACACCTGCCCTGACTTAGATAAGCCCAGCAAGCAGCTTGGAGTCAGGGTCAGATTGGGGGGGTTCTATGATAAATTCAGGCACCTGGATACCCCGAATGTGACCTAAACAACCACCGCCCCCCCCGGCATCTCCCCCCTCTTGACGCAGCTGCGAGTTGTAGAAAAATGACAGGGATGGATCCTTCGGAAAAGGGAAAAAAGTGCCGAAAGTGTAAAAAATTTAATCATCCCGTTGAATAAAAATTCATAAGGAAATGTACAAAATCAATATTTTATGCTACTTACTGTACCTGTTCTTTATTACAAACCTATTCAGGGAGGAGGCATTAAAAATTAAACTTGAAGGAACTGGGGGGGTG
>JAODJW010000043.1:4987233-5009897 GCA_026777045.1 Hyperopisus bebe
GGGGGGGGGGGGGCAGTAGTGTTAACTCGCCTCCGTCGGTCGTAGGGGCCTCCCTGTCACCCTGACAAATGTCACGTTGAGAAATAGAATATAACTCTGAGTGATGAAAAGACCACCGCGTGCCGATTCTCGGACACCCCTCTAAAATAATCAAACTCCCCTCAACGCCCCTGAACCCCATCCGTTACTTTAAATCAGGCAGAGAGCCGGCAGCCTCAGATCAATCATTGTTAAGTCAACAACATTATATTAAGCTGATAACAGATATCGGCTCAAAAAAGAACCTTTGGCGACATGGTATGAATTTCGGCTTACCTCGATTCATTTGTCCAGCTCCTTCATTCTTGAAACAACCGAGAAATGGATGACATATTAAATCCGGCTTTACCAAACCGTAATTGATCACACGTTGTCAAAATCCCAGACTTTATCGTAAAGGAGAGGTAAGGTCTTTCTAATATGGAAGGACTTTTGGTGAGACATGCTTTTGAATGAATTTTGTGCTTAAAAACAGAAACGCTCATGCATTAATCGCTAGCTGATAAATGTGCTCTGATTCACCATGGTAACTAACTTCTGTATGAACTTTTTTCCTTTGATTCCTGGAATTCCAGGAATGTTTTGTTAATCATATTTCGTTGCCGTCTTCTCCACTCTGCCTTTCATCTGTGGGCTTAATGTCCATAAGTGAGCCAGCCTTGGGAATGTCTGTGCTATGTGGAAACACTGCAGTGGGGCAAAGCGGCCAAATTGAATCATCAAACGCATTAATTCGCTAAAACAATAATCACGCTCTCTGGGAGTCCCACTCCTCTCCCTCTGAGGTCAAAGGTCAGACGTCCTTCTGTGGTGATCGGATGGCCAAGTCCCCAAGGAGTGGGTCGTCGTCACCGGCAGAAGGGAAGAGGAGAGCATGGGAATGGGAAGGCGGGGTTTGCCGCAGAACCTTAACCCCCCACCACATCCCATCATTGCGGTCCCCACGGGAACAGGCCGCCTCCCATTCTCCCAGCTCCCTGTTGGACTATTTTCTATCATCTGGTGCTTTAAATTTGTTTGTTTGACACCGCCTCCTTTCATTACCATTATCTTTCACCCGGTTTCATCAGATGCAAGGACAACACTGCCCGTGTGCTTCTCCTTCCAGAACATTCTGGAGGTGTATATAGAAGGAGACAAGATGTGGGCGGAATTCCATTCAAAAAAAGGTCTCGTCAATACAAATAGTCTTCAAGGAGGCCGTACGGTACGAGTCGCATCTGCTGCGTATTTCTGAGGGAAATGCGACTTATTGTACAGCGCAGGGTTCATTACGGGGAACCGTTGTCTGTACCAAAATGAAACATTCATTTGGCATAATTACATGCAGCTGCAGGCACAAAACCGATAGCTGGGGAAGGAGTAACAATGATTCAATGGCGTAACGAGGCAGTCGCGGCGCCAGGGCGGATCCGCGTCCGTATCCATCCTCGGCGTTACGGACGGCCGACTGCGTGACCCGAGGACTGAAACTCGCTGACTTGCAGAGGTGATGGAAATAATTCTGGGAAAAAAAAGTAGGGGCGGAGCTTCCAGTGATGCGTGACAGGCAAGCCACGTTGCAGCACAAGGCCACATTCCTGGTCCATCCAACGAGGTCCCACCTGGACGGGGTGACATGTTAGAACCGTTGATTAATATCTACTGCTCCGGGAGGAAATGAGATCCGAAAACC
This sequence comes from Hyperopisus bebe, assembly GCA_026777045.1. Classification (NCBI taxonomy): domain Eukaryota; kingdom Metazoa; phylum Chordata; class Actinopteri; order Osteoglossiformes; family Mormyridae; genus Hyperopisus; species Hyperopisus bebe. Next base: position 4,988,948 of record JAODJW010000043.1, read on the forward strand.
TTTGTCCCCTCGTACTTTTTCATGACGTGGCCATTGCACACTGACATGGTATCATTAGAACCGCGTTCGGCATGTCGCATACTTGTCCTGACTTTGTGTTCACATTCTATCTTGGTCTAGCTTGACGTCACTTCAGGAAAAGGGGCTAAATATTTGTACTTTTGCACGACACTTGAAATCAGGATAGAGGATGCCGATAACGTATTTACGTAATACATTGTGTGGGTTTTTGGTGGGGTTATTCTGCTTACACAATATAAAGTCAAAAAATGTTTAAGGCTATTTATCTGGGTATTAAGTGTATATTTGCTTAGGAAAAAAAAAATCTAACATTAGAACATATGCAAATTAACAGTATATAAAAAAATAAACAAAAATTTCTTCTGTTCCACAAAAAGTTACTGATATCTTCTTGGATGTCTTGATGATCTCCGCTTCAGTTCTCAGACCTCTCAGGCATTCCATGCTTTTATTAAATTTCACCCCCAACTCAATTAATTAAATTTACTTGTTAAATAACTCAATGAGGTATTGATTGGCTATATGAAGTGTGCTAGTGGTCAATTCAACAAATACCATGGTGTACTGGACGGGTTAGGTTAAGTTTTGAAATACTAAACCTAACACACTTTTACAGACATAATGTCATAGTTTTACACCAACATGAAGATCATTTAAACATCATTTTCTTTGACTAAGGCTTTTTCACAGTTCAGTATACCATTTTGGCCTACACTGCACATATAAGAATCACATGAGGTCTTTCAATAGCTATTTATAATTACTAAAAATATTAATTAATAAAAGACTATCTATAATTTGAGGAGTTTTTTCCTTGCATTTAGTGTCTTGTCATTTCCTGTGGGGCTCAAAGTTGAAAGTTGCAGTTGACAGGAATTACCAAAAAAAATAAAAATCCCCGCGCGTGGCTTAAAAATAGCACATGTCACACGTCTGGGGTTATGCAGAGACCTCAGCGCACAGTGAGCAGTGTGTCGCGTGGCCTTTACATCGCACGCGGCTTGTCCCGCCAACTGCGTTAGCGCTTCCCACCTGCGTCTGTGTGTGACCGCTTTCGGAAGTCCGTCTCTGCGTCTCGCACACGTGAAGCTCAAGGAAGCAGTGGACTAATTACCCGTAGCGTTACACGAAATCCCTTGACGGCTTCAGCTTCAGATGTTTAGGACGCGGTTTAAGAAGCGGCGCGATAGCAACTTCGTCAGTGGTAAATTACTAACAGTGGGGTGGCAAATAAAAATGACAGCCACTACATCAAAAATATGTGGCGATCGTACTGCTCAGTACACACCATCAGTTTTGTCTGATAAATACTTTTAATTTTTTGGGGAAATACTGAACTGAGGCACATGTTTGATAAATCTGCCCCAGTAAGAAAATGCTTTTTTGTCAAAGCAAAATGGCCTTAGTAGCAAATAAAAAAATATGTGAAGCATATTTTGGACTGGTTTTAATACTTATGAATGTCACGGGAATTTTTATAGCTGTCATTAAATGGACCATGTACCTCGTGATGTGTAATTGTTTGCGACAAGTGTCTATTGAGTTCTCTCACCAGCGAACACCTCGCTCATATTTTTAGGGGAAATAATTACTGCCAATCATCCCAGTCATTTCAACCTGATCATCCTTTGTGTGCGTCGCTTAATTGGCTAAAGGAACTTCCTGTTTCGGGATTTTTATAATTTAGGTCAATTGGGGTCAGGAACTAATCCCTCTTAACAACCGTTCAAATTAAGATGATTGTAATGTCTGATTGGTGAGCAGTCGACAATCGGACCTTAAATGTATGTGAAGAGCGGAGACATGGGTGGAAACGGCGAGGAGAGGCTTACGCACGCTCACGTTTGGCCGCGTCTCCACTGACATCCAGACCGGAACCAGGCGGATGAGCCAGAGTCACTATGTGACACGCTCTCTCCGTCACTCGAAACACAATGTGCGGGTGACAATGGCGCGAGAGTGTAAAATATGTCAGATTAAGCACAAGAGGGCAGTGTTAAGGCCTTTTGAAAGAAAGATCCCGATACGCCTCGTCTCTCGCCCGAAACAACAGACGCAAAAATAGCGGCTCAGAATAGCTGATTGGCTGTCGCCTCGGAGCCAGTGTCGGACCCCCTAAAGGCTCACATTACAGGGAGGGGGTGTCCTCGAAACGAAATATGAATGCACGCCCAGCACTATCAGAGTGCCGTTAGGTCCCTGTCGCTGACATGGAGAAAGATTTATATATATATATATATATGAATTACACATCTAAAAAAAATATATGAGCAGGGCAGTATTTAAAAAAAACATGATATCATTTAATAATCCATATGCCATGCCTAGCATGGCAGGAAATGGCAGCTATTTTAACAGCTGAGTAGCTGAGTTAGTAATTAAAACAAAATTAGCTTTTTTAAAATTCCCCCCATCGTGTGATTTGGGGATGCTGAACATGAGCCCCAGGAACGCCGAGCCCCAGGAACGCCGAGCCCCAGGAACGCCGAGCCCCAGGAACACCGAGCCCTGGGGTTCTGAGTGTTTATGGGCAATCAACCCCGCAACAAAGAAGCCGGACCTGTGCACTCCTCACAAAGCCGCCTGAGGTGTCATCCCGTCATCGCTAATGTAAACATGGCGGATCGGGCTTATTCAAAGTAAGGGTGGGCTGGGGGTGGGAGAAAGGTGCCTTTTCTATTATCCACATCCTGTAGCGCTGTATGTGCCCCCCCCCTTCGCTCCACCACCTCCATCCACCTCCTAAAGTATAGCCCTGAAGCTTGCCTGGTGCTTCAAAGGGACAGGATTAGAGTCTTCATCCAGTAATTAATATGGCTGGAAGCAGAGTGACAGCACCTACGGAATGGATCGCCCAGTCGCAGCCCCGCTGAGAACCACTACCCACAATGCACCATCCACAAAGCTCCAACCACCAAACAATGCCAGTCATTCTCCAGGCATCTACACTTCTGCGCAATCTTTTTTATTTCCATTATTATTATTATTTTCACCAAACACAGAGCTTTTAATTTTCTCTTTTTTTTGTTCGAAGCAAAAAGGGAAATTAGCCCCCTCCTGCCACTGAAATATATACTGGAAAATTCTTTATGTGATTTTGACCTTTGACCCGCCGTGCTCTCTGAGGTCATTTTCATTTCCCACCAACTGTTAGGTAAAATAGGCAGACCCTCAGAGGGGAAGCACAAAGCCCTGCCTTTTTTACCAGGCCTCTGAATCCACCCACAGCTTAGAGGCCGTACTCCTCTTGTCCAGCATGACAAGGTCTCACTTACTCTGTAGCGATTTAGCTACCCCATCAAAATCAAAACCTTCACAAGCTAATAACCGTTAGCTGGTGGCTATTAGCTGGTAGCTAAGTCATCAGGCAATTAAACGCTAGTCTGTTACCATCACGATCTTTCCGCATACAACAAGGATTTGAAACATGACTCAGAGAGGAATTGATATGTCAGAAGGGGGGGAAAAAAGGAAAGATGCAGTTGCCCAGGTTAAAGCGGTGTGTTGATTTTCAAATCGCTAACAGTTGTTTTTAAGAATTTTCTGCCGGCTTTGAAGTCTGCACCCCACTGGGTGTCCTAACTTCGACATGGAGGAGCACAAATGGGGCTATTTTTATCTCCTGTGGGAGAGAGTTTTTCTCCCCCTTTTTTGTTGGGAATAGCAACGCAAGGCTAGCGCTTTTCCGCTAAGCCAATGATTGTCCCTGGACCTGTGTCAAAATAAATCAGCATGGAGGGGTGGGACAGGCGAATCGGCGTGCGTGTAAATCTGCTTGTGTTCTACGTGCGCTTTTTCACGTGTCTTTTCCGTAGAAAAGTAATTATGGGAAGCTGGTGTGTCTCGCTTCTTGCAGCTTATGTCGTTCAATCAACCCACCCCCTCGGAAATTCATGTAGCATCTCGCTCTGGACCCCCACCGTGGACTTTGGCAGAAGCCCCATTGTCGGGTCACTTGTAGACAAAGAGGCAGGCCGAGATGTAAAGTGATCCTCCCGGCCCGTTAGGCGGCCATTTTCAGAGTTCCGTCACTCCTACAGCACCTGCACCAGCATGTCTGAAGAGCACAACCGGAAGCTGAAATTTCTGGGCTATATTTCGTGAGTCGCAACACAAAGCTTGATTCGTTGGGCCATGTTTTGAACATCACAACTCAATATTTCTGATTTGCTTTGAGAAAATTCAGTACAATCCTCTGTTAAACTTTGGGGCAAAATTTGAAAAATTCAAATGGATGAGCAACCTGGGTCATTTTATTCTGGACGGGACAGCGGCATCAGTGAAACCATTGTAACCTTTACTCTGACAAATACAAGTATCTGGAAAGTTCTTCAGACATCCTTGTCGCGGGACGTTTATTGAAATCACGGCAATGCACTGACAGGACTTCAGCTCCCGTGCAATATTTTAGTGGAACCGTGGGTCAAAAGAAAGAAGAGCGGTACAAACAAGGTTATAAAGTCCAGAACGCTTTCATATGGTGCAGGACAATCCTGTTCTTAGCCACAGTGCTCCCCAAAGGGTATTATACATCATACGCTGACTGTCTCAAACCGCTCCTGCCCGCCTGGGCATCTGTCACAATCAGATGTTCAACTGTACTGTGGAAAGGAATCATTTTCCATTAAAAGAGCCACAGACTACCACGCTGGTTTGATTTATGGGCCACGACTAATTACGCGGTCACTGGGCTGGCGAGATCGAAGCCGGCGCTACCCTTTGAGGGTCCACTGTCGTCCATTGTCCTTAACGGGGCAACTGTGAACCCAAGACGACTCGGCCGTAGATCTCTCCACTCCGTCTGACCCACCAGACATCACTCTGATGGGGAGAGCGTTTCTCGATCATTCTCTGATCTGTTTTCTGTGTGCTGTTTATGCAAATAAAAGCAGGCATGTGGAAATGCTACAAAAAAGACAATCAGAGATTTCAAAACAATGTGTATGAGTTTGTCCACATAGTAATGCAGAATAACTCTACAAATGCCACTCAGCATATGCTGTCCGTGTAATCCCAAACGACAGCTTTTACACACAAAATATTGTAAATTAATTTAATTAAATCTCTGTGTTTAATATCCAATGGACAGCTGTATTGTCTATCCAGAAGGGTGTCTGATTTTCTACAGCCCGTAATATTCAATTTATTTGTGTGCATAATCATTAATCCAAAAACCAATGCTTTTGCCTTGAGTCGAGCACACAGGTAAGTTTAATTCAGATTAGCTGATAAATGGTGAGCAAGATTTTGAATTATTTGTTTCAGTGTAATAAGGCTGTCTATTTCAGTATTTATCTATAAATGGATGTCATAACATTTGACTTGCTCATTATATAATCTAATCAAGCATTTAGCTACTCTTAATGATTAATTCATTCATTTTGAATATTAAGCTGTGCTGCTCCTAATTTTTAAAAATCATTTAAGCTAAATACTCACATTGCTAAATAATCTTTACTTTCAGCACATTTGTACTGATATTTCTAGATTGATTCATGTTTCTATAGCCATATAAATTTAACCATGTATTTAATAAACTTCTATTACACTGCATTTTATTTACCTTTCATGTGTTCTTCAGTATTCCCTGAATGGCTTTGACGTTTTTATTTCAGTGAGGCGATAATTCAGGAATAATATTGTACTTGTCTTGGACAGTGCTCTGGTTTGTCCTGAGAATCTAAATATTATACATATCTGTGTTCTTGAGACGGAAATATAAGAATTGGACATAGATAAGAGGAGTTTTGCATTTGTCACCAGTTCACAAGCGACACGTCAAAACCGGTTCAGTCCAAAATACAGACTATGATGAAGAGCCGGGTTAGAGAGACTGAACCCCAGTCTGGCCCCTCAGGTTCCAGCTCAGCGCACCAGTGGAAAAATAGCTTATGTCACACCGCTCAAGCTGCCCTGAAGAAACTCCTCGCTGCTGCGTCCGTTCCTGGGGTATAAAGGCCTTGATTCGGGTCTGACGTTAATCACAGATGCCAGTTGAAAATTATACCATTTTTCAACAGGATTTATGAGTGTTTGAAAGTTTATGGATGTATATGAGAATAACAGTTTGGTTTTCCAGCCTGTTGACTTTCCGGTTGTTTCCATGGCTCATTTTCTGCTGTGTGTTTTGGGCTCTCATCTCCCAAGGAAAGGGCATAATTCTGTGGTGTAAGATGCTGTTTTTTTTCTTGTTCTGCTGCGACTACCAGAACTACCAGAACTTCCTGTTTGGACAAGTGGACCCCCTGTCGTCACGAGTGTAACCCAGTGTGTAGTCATGGTTGTCCACTTCCTGCCCCAAGACTTACCATCAAGACCTTTTGGGGGGGTTGCAAGGGGGTAGGATCTTCACATCTATATATGTTTGCATGCATAGACAGATGTTAGGCCCCCCCCGCCATCAAAGACCATTTTGAAGTCTTCCGACAGGAAGTGACCAAAAATGGCCATATCCTGGGCATGCAGAACAGTGCAAGGGTCCATATCGTTCAGTTGCTAAATTACATATAATTACGTAAATAAAATACATTTACCTATATGTAAGATGCTCCCAGAAACAGCAGATGCTGCTCTGGCCGTCATACATGGAAACTCCCTTCTCCTAATATTTGTGAAGGAAATTCGTGGTGACAGGAAGCAGTTCACGCCTCCAAGATGTGGGGTGACACGTCGGATAGACAAGCTGTGAATGCCTTGTTGGATTGTGGTCTCACTTGTGGAACACAGCTCATTAAAACGGTCTTATTAAAGCGAAGGAGGACACGTTTTGATAGCTCCCTGAAGCAAGGCAGACTTTTCATGAGCTCACCATCATTTGTGTGTTTTAGATGCAAATAATAGTCCACTGTGATGGTGTTTCTTCAATATTAGAGGTGTCTATAGTAGTCTGAAGATGATGTGAAGGCAGTTAAAAGATGTCAAGACCTTATAGTTCAGGCTGGTGCAAAAGGGAAAATGAGCCGTTTCACATGTTCGTGTCTGTCCTCAACTACAGGTCCAGTCAGCAATCTACATGTCAGTCCAGGCCGAGATCCTCATGGTCTCCAGCCACAAGTAAACATTCAGGACAGAGTTATCTTGTTCTTGGGTCAGATGTCAGTGTGGGTGGTTAACACGTCAATGATTCTGTTCCACTGCATCTTCGTGATCATCCTATTCCGTTCCAGATGCTTCTCTTCACAATGTCTTGCCTAGTCTCTCTTCAGCGCCTCTTCAGACGCCTTTGCCATATCAAATTTGCTTTGCACGATGCTCAAAGGCACAAGGGCTGTGCCCCCAGCGAGATCACGGCTTGTGATCTCTAGGATACAAGCAGGGCTTCACAAACAGCGCGCTACCTGACTCCATGAGAACGGCAGAGAAAACACGATTAAAAAAAAGAAAGACGTTGCGGTTCAAATGTAAAAAGTCACAGAAAGATATCGATGGACTCTTTTTTTTTTTCTCCACTGGCTATTTAAATGAAGATAGATTTTCCCCGCCCCTTCAGAAAGCTGAAACCCTGAGAAGTCCCATTGTGATATTGATTGCCTAACAAGGCAGACTCCTCTGGCGTTCCCCAGGAGACACAATGGTGTAAAGAATGCCTTTTTATCTCCTGATGTCCGAACGAGGCCCTAGACAGATCAGCTTGGAGAGGTGGGAGATGAAAGGTACCCATCAAACTCTTTACTCATTTGCTTAAATTCATCCCATTGGAAGTGACATCACTGCTTTGTTCTTTGTCATTACCGCAGGTATCACTCCTGTGTGTAAATGATGTTTTTGCCACAGGACTCTGTTCTCTATTGTGTTGTTTGGCCATCATACAAATAGCACATATTTAGAGACACCTTAAAAATAATTTCTTAAATATGGTTCTCTCCATAATTTAATATTTTTCTTGTTATAGTGTTCTTGGTTGAATTCTGTCTTTACTCGCTGGGAAAATAAAGACAAATATGCTCTTGATGATTATTATCCACCCTGGGTGAGGCAGGGCGTGTCCCGCCACAGAGCGCACTCACGCACCAGTCACAATTTGGCGATTTGATAGGAAAACCCAGAAAAACCCACGATGACATGGGGAGAAGATGCAAGGTCCACACACACATATAGCTGGGGTGGAGATTCCAACCTAGTTCCAGCGGTGTGAGGCGGCAGTGGAAACCACTAAGCCACCATGACGTCCCTAGAGGTACTTTTATTATTATTATTATTGTTGTTGTTGTTGTTGTCATTAGTACGGTTTTGTAATTGATATACAGAGAGACAGGCAGACATAGATAGCTAGATAGATAGATAGATAGATAGATAGATAGATAGATAGATAGATGATAGATAGATAGGTAGAGATAGATAGGTAGAGATAGATAGATAGATAGATAGATAGATAGATAGATAGATAGATAGATAGATAGATTAAAAAGGACCTATTATTGAAACTGCAAACAAAGACAATGTTGAAGCAGTTGATATAAACACAGCACAATATGAATGATTTCCCTTGTTTTGGTGGCCATTTACACCTGCTGAAACCCCCCCCCCCTTATGTGTGAGAGAGAGAGAGAGAGAGAGAGAGAGAGATGGTGCGGTGGATCAGGCGGGATGGGCGGAGCCAGACACCGGGGACCCCGTGCAGGACTTTCTCCACTGCACGCATCTGGCGACGCAGTGGGGAGGACGCCCAGCGCCTCGGCGCTCCTGCATGCGCGCCGTGAAGAGTTTGCCTCCTGGCCACTTGGCCCACTGCCCCGGGGCGCCGCGCTTCCGCCCGCGAGCCCAGCCGAGTGGTAAACCCATTTCTCCTTTTCACTCGCTTTCTTCCCTCTTTTTTCCTCATGCCTTTTTCTGCCTTAGTAGGATGCCATTCTCCCACAACAGTCTATGAAAGCACCATCTGTGACAGGAATATCTAATGGTCTTCTCAAAGAGGGGGCTTGACAAGGAAAAGGACTTGGCAGAAAACTGTAACTTACCCTCCCCCCCAATCACCCCCCCCCCTTTAGCCCACCTCCCTTTCTACCCAACCTCTCCTTCAACACTAGCATCCCGTCCCACCCCCTCGCCATCCTTGCCCCATGCACGTCTCATGAAAAACGCCTCAGCATTTCCCTCACATCGGTTACAAGGGGGGTGGTGGGGGGGGCGTTTTGACAGTGACCTCGTGGCTCCCGTCCAGACCCCAGCTGAACAAATGCAGTGGCCGCCTGCCCGTCCTCCTTGGTGGGGCCCGCGACGGCTCCCCCATTCAGAGCGCCGTCCATCGAAATCGCCGGAGGCAAGTGACTGGACGAGGCTGACTTTGGAGCCTTGAGAGGCGCACAGATCCGCGGAGCCAGTGTTGACCCAGAGAAGCGAAAACATGCGCCACATCAAAGACCACATTCCTGCAGCAGACCCCAGAGTGCTTATTCTTATAAAACATACTTAGACCCTTTTCTGAGGAAAAGGGATTCTGAAGACGATTAAATGCTCTAAATGATCTTCGGCATGGTAAAGGCATTGTTAGTCGTCAACTCACCTTGGCCAATGAGTCTCAAACAATGGATCAGCATATAAGATTCTTTTTTATTGCCCCCCACCAATATTTTTTGGCAAATAGACAAAATCTTTGAGAGCCTACACAAGGAATTCCTAAATTAGGCTCTGAAACATACGGGTCTGGAAAAAAATCAAGAGACTACCCTATATATATATATATATAATCTGCATTTTAAAATCCAGGTTTAATCCCGGTTCTGCTGGCCGAAGCCTACACTGAGAGGCAGGCTGCTTCCAGGCTCGAAGTTTCTAAGACAGCAGTACACAAGAACGAGGTGAAGCAGGAGACACTGGCAATCACCAAAAACCAGCGTTGCTGAGGGCAGACGTGACTTTGTAATGCCAGAGATGACTGTCAACTTATCCGACAGAGCCTCATGAATTAGAGGGTGACCTCAAGTGACCTTCAAAAAGAATGGGAAACATTAAGTGGCGTAAAGTGCACTGCTAGAAAAATTTGTATCAGGCTCCTAGAAGCAGGACTGAAGACCCATAAAGCAAGAAAGAAGCTCTTCATTAACGAGAAGCAGGGAGGAGCAATGATGGAGTTTACAAAAAGATGTATATTTTACACAGACAGAAGTGAAACTAAAAATTTTGCTACGGTCTCCTAGTTTTTTCCAGAGCTATAGCAGGTGTAGGATATGTAAGTTTAGTCACAAAGTTAAGTGTAATTCAGAATACTACCTATTTAACAACAAAGCAGGTATTGAACATATTAATTTTGTAGGATCTAGAAACTGAGCGTGTACCAGAGTGCGATTCACATATGTTCCTGTTATACAGCAGAGCAGATGAAATGCCAGCTGCCCCCCCTCCCTTCTCCTTACGCATTGAGATGAACCTGCCAACGTTTGCTGCAGAATCCTGCACTTGGTGAAACAGGACTTCCTCTACCAAGACATATTTCAGTCTAAGCTTTTTCTGATGGATAGTACTTTGAAGTACATTTACCTGAATTTTAATTTACTGTTCAATATAAGAGCAAAGTAATTTAGAAATCATAAAATATAAATATATTTAACTGACAGCTTCTGGTGATGTTTGGGGTAAAGAAAAGCTCAGCACTCATAACTTTTAAGGGCAATTAAATGAGGCTGGGGTCCTTGAGTTACAGGTTAGCGGTGTAAGACATAAAAGACCCCCCCCCCCAAGAATCAAAACCCAAATTATATCTTTGCCTTGTGGCTGAATGTCTTCCTCTTTGGAAAAACATTTAGATTTAGGGTTTGGGGGGGGTGACCTTTTCCACAATAACTTGTTAACTGGGCCATTGCTATGGGTTCAAACAGACAGGACCGACACGAGGGGCCTTGTCCAGCGGAATGCGAATCGCCACGGTGACACACAAACGATGTCACAATGGGCCGTGCATGACAACAGCCGTCCTCCAGGGCCAATATTTACATTTCCTTTCCCTCCCTTTTCTTTTTTTTCTTTTCTTTCCTGACGTCGGGTGGAGGTTTTCTTTGGCCTGTGGAGTCCGAGGGTGAATCAGTAGCTAATAAGATGGAGAGATGGGGGGGGGGGGGGGGATGCTAATCGCGGCCTCGGGGCGGGATGCTGGAGCGAAATCCACGCAGCAAAGCAGTCAACACTCACTTTTTTCCCCCCTCCCACTCCCTCCAGAAGCCACCTGCATCACAATTAACCTCGGCGCAACCTTGAGGTGCCTGATTAGTGATGGTCTATTGTTTAAGCTCCATTAGCACGCGGGCCCTGCTCTGCCCTCTTCACACTTGGATCGGCTAATCAAATCAGTCACTCAGGCCCTTGACACGACAGCAAGGGCCGGCCCCCCCGTCGCAGGGGAGGGCCCAGAGTAGGCCTGGTGGGGCGGGGGGGGGAGTGGAATGCTACTCACGAAGCATGGGAGTCACGGGGTCCTCTTCAGAGCTGGGGGGTCAGGAGGCGGGGCCCTGAGGGTTAGCATCAGTTGTTTTATGGGGGCGTGACATTCTACCGCGGACATGGTCTGTTTACGGGCTAGCCATCGCCACACGTGTCCCCCATCGGTGCGGAACCGCGGGAAGTCGCAGGTAAGGCGTGACGGGAAGCTTCTAACAGCAAACGAATTAAAAAAACAATATAACAACAGCCAATGAAAGGGACCTGGGCCTAAATGCTAATATGCTAAATGAGGACAGGCTATAGGTCTGATCGTAACGACACTGCAGACTGCCATGGTTGGAACGCCCTGTGCACCCTCCCCTGCAGCTGACAACTGGCACCGGGGGGGGTTCATCAGTCCCTATCCACTGGCTGGAAGGGAGCGTGACATCTGTATTCATCCCTGTAAATGGGGGGGAGGGGGTGGGGGGCATGTAGATATTTGCGATGGGTAGAGTGTGAAGTCTGTTTGCACCCTGGGACAGAAATGCCACATGAAGCTTGTAGGATGGAAGATACAACCCCACTCAGACGTCAGGTTCAGCTCCTTAGGTACCACAACTGAAAGGTTTGTATCTTGGTGCATTTCGATGCATTATGAAGCATTATGATACATTATAAATTCAAGTTTGTTTTTCTGGTTGAACACCGGTATCTACAAAGTGCGTGCTTCTTCAGTTCGAGACAGTTCAGAAACTCATGAGTCATTAACCAAAAAAAAAGTGTGGTTGATATAATTAAATTAATTGGTGTTAAAGAAAACTATAGTTAGCGGATTAAGCTAATGGGCCAGGGTTATAAAGCTAATGCACGTTGAATCAGCTCAGGGACTCGTTAACAAAGGGGATCGCGGTGCGACTCGAGGAGGAATAATTGGCTCTCGCTGTAACTTTTTTTTGTGTTTCTTTTTATTAATTTTTTTTTCCCTCCATGAATATTGTGCAGGGTGAAGACAAAAGGGGGGAGAGCAGAAGGATGTGGATACAGAATCAGAGAAAAGTCAGGATGGGGGGGGGGGAGAGGGGGAGAAAACTAAAAGAGAGATTGTGATAATTGGGGCTCCATCTATATACCGCGCTCTCATCCTGAACCCAGGCTGCTCACGCTATGCATCATCGTCGTCGTCCTCCTGCGATGGATTCTGGCGCATTAGGGAAATCAGGGCGGCTATGCTAATGGAATGCCAACCTGGCTTTTCGGAATCCGTCTCCGGACGTCGCTTCCCCTGCGTCGCATGTCAGACGGGATAATCGGGTTGGCCATGTACCTCGGCTCAATGTCTCGGAAAAAAGCAGCAGTTTTCAGACGTTTTTTTCCTCTCGCCTAAATCTTTAAGTTTTGGACTTTAAAGGTCAGCGCTCAATTATAAAAAACATTTAGTTTGAATTCACCTACATCACCGCGCTGCTATTTCCTGTTCTAATCAGTTTGCCTGATTACACTTCTGTAGATTACACGTTGGAAATAATTCCAGGTACTTCCAGGTAATTGCAGGAACAAGTATATAATCTTTTAATGGAAGCTAAAGTGCCAGCTTTGACTTTTTCCTTTTTTTAATGGATTCTTGGTGACTTCTTCCCGTTGATGTTTTTTTTCTCTTTATCTCTGTTTCTCGCCATGTCATTGTTTCATATCTATTAATAAAACAGTTTCTAGGGACGCTTCCCAGAAGGCATGGCGCTGGAAATGTTCTGATTTAATGGCTGCAGGAGGAAGAGACTCTGTGACTTACGAAACGGCACTTGAGTTGCTCGGCTCTCTTCATCCGATCACCACGCGGCTCGTTCCTGTCTTTCGTGACCCTTCACCTGCTCCATGTCCATAACATAAGGATAGATTCTGGATCTTCAAAACAAGGATTACACTTTTTTGCAGGCGCTTTTATGCAAAGTGATGGACATTTTTGAGAAAGCAGGGTCAGGTAGTCCATGGATCAATCGGGAATTAAAGGCCTGGCTCAAGGGGTCAATAATTAAATCACTTTGGCAACCAGGGGATTTGAACCACCAAGCTTCTGAGTGTGGGCACTGTGTCACAAACTGCCACGCCATACACCAGCAAACAATGCCCCCCTCACCCTCGGTCTCCAGTCATGTGATTCATCATATGAGGCGTCTCTGCTTATCTCTGATAGGCTGAAGGCTTCAACGGATCCTTGCCGACGTGACCCCTCGTAAGAGTTAGCCATCAAGACGAAACTGAAGGGAGACTGATATTAAGTCACCCCCCCACAACAAACACACACTCTTTTCAGTAAAGGGGCAGAGGAGTGAAACAATTCCTCCATGCGTGGGGCAAGGCGGCCTGTTATAAACCGCGGGGGCTAATCCGCTAACCCCTGCCGTGTGCCACCCCCCCAAAGGAACTGAAGTGTTCCTCTCTCACTGAACCGAAACCCACCGCCACCCAGACCACAATACGCGCCTCCTCCGGGCGTACGCTCAACTCCATCGCTCCAGGAGGAAACGGCAGCTGTAAAAAACGTTGTCATTTTTGTTTCTGTTTTCTGGGGCGGGGCTTGCCACAAGACTGGCGGGGCGAAAATCCAGCATCCCTCCAAGGATATGATCAGGGGGGTGTCCCACGAAGCAGGATTTCTCTGCTGGGTTAACTTAAGCTAAAAATCACGACTGTCCAATAGGAATGCTCCTTACCTGAACTCTTAATATTGTCCAATAGGAATGCTCCTTACCTAAACCCTTGATTGTCCAATAGCAATGCTCCTTACCTAAACTCTTATTGGACAATAATGATGTCTAGCTTAAGTTAACTCAGCTAACAGACATCCTGCTTTGTGGAAAACCTCCCCCAGGACATAGGCTTGTTTTCACATTACCACCATTTACATGATGAACTACCTTTGCATTCTGTCACTTATTGCCACCCAGGTCATGTGGTTTTGCTTGATGCTGTTTACATTTCTTCTACATTTCTGATTAAGTATCATGAAAACATATCAATCGAGTATTAAGTACGATGATTTTTCTTGTTTCAGCGTGCGATTTGTCCAGTGTAAGGAAGAGCTATCAATCTGGAAAGAAACCTGCCATTCAGCGGAGTGTCGTGTTGGGTAGGTCTTGCTCCTGTTGTTTCCAGGATAGCTTCTGGACCCTTATGATGGCACACAGGAAAAGCACAAGCCAAAGCAAAGGCCTCATATTATTTAGCGACAAGTTCTCTATTTAGCAGGTGTTTGCATATCTGCCTGTATTAACGTTGTTTATGGCTGATTTTATCGGAAGCCTCTTGGGTGCTTCGGTGATACATGAAGCTATTCACGTGTGAAGCAGACTGGGCCTGTGACATCACCGGCCTCAGTCCTCATTGGGCCCCAGCTTCCCCATCGCAATGGATGAATGAAGCCCAGCCCTGCATTGGCTGCGTTCCTTCCTGATAAAGATGGTGGAAAAGCAGAAAAGCACTGCCACAGATCTAAGCCCCAAAGCAGCTTGTTATGACATATTTTTATTCCATATATATTTTTTCATCTGCAGGCTCTGATCCTAGGACATACAGCAGGGCTATTTAATTCAGGCCCTCGATTCCAAATCCAGGCCTTGTTTTCAGTTCTCCCAGGTAGTTATTTTAATAATTACTGATTCTGATTGGTCAGAGGCTTCACACCTGGCTCAGAGGTGAAGGAAGGCTGGAAAATCAGCAGGGCTCAGACCTCGAGGTCTGCGAGTTGAATAGCCCTGATATACAGACTGCATCCAGGGTCTTTGGAGGCCTCGTCTGTAGCAGTGGTTTGATGTACGCGGACCAGTTTATGTCAAGCAGTGCCATACGCTACTCAGTTGTCTTGGACTGAAAAATAAAATGCTGTGTCGCATTTTGAATGAAATCGTCCAGTCAGTATTATCGTATTTGGTCCAATATACAATTTAACTGGCAGGTGTCCCTTATTTCTTCTGATTGAAAATGGCGATCCTGCCTCAGAAGCACCTTTCTTACACCTGCGATTAAACCACTGTAATGATTATCACATCCTTCCGAGCTTCAGGGTCGATCGTGTTTATTACAAATGAGACGGAGTAAGTGGAGTGAACCATCCCGTAACGGCAACCCCGTCTTCGGCGTGTCCTACAAACCTGCACGCTCGTGGGCCCTTGCAGGTGCTCCGGCACGTGGCACCCCCGAGGGAACAGCCGCTGCTCCCTGCACCTCCAGCTGCACCTTTCTCCCCCGCGATCCGCTCCAGCGATCAATCATGCCGGCTGCTACGGTAACAGCGACACCATCCCTGAGTCAGACGGGACGTTTCACAGCCCTTTTTCACAGCAATGCCTGCAAATGCTCCCTATTTATCTCTGTCCTCTAGCATGGGCGTTGCTGAAACTGGCTTAAACAAAGCTGATAGCCACGTAAAATGCAAGCATCCCATCCAGGGCATCCCCCGCCTCTTGGCCTCCGCTGCCGGGGATAAACGTAGGCCTCAGCATGACCCGGTATGGAATAGGCAGTTATGGATCGTTGGATGGGTGGAACAACAACAATATTGTCGTAAACAGAGACAGCCACAGGACAACCGGTCTGTCTGTACACTATATTATGCGGTGAAATATTGTGACAAGACTGTTAAGGCTTGTTTCAAAAGTGCTGTCAGAGAAGGAGTACAGCAAACAAACCCGCGGGGGGGGCGGTGAAGACGTCGATTTTGCTCAACTGTAGGTTAATGTAAGTGTTCTAAGCATGTTTAAGGCAGGCTAGGCTAGGCTATGATGTTTGTTAAGGTTAGGCATACTGTATTAATATGCATTTTCACCTTACGATATTTTCACCTCATAGGTTTATTGGAACGTCACCCCATCGTAATCTGGGGAGAGGCTGTAAATATGAAGTCATAAAGAAAAACATGAACAGCTCGGGTTTCCTGTTTGCCCCTTGGCTGAGAGCTCTACCCTGGGGTGTCACTGATGGAGAGGGAGGGAGAGTCACAGTTTATCTAGTGTCCGGTTAAAACCCCGGGGGCCGGAACATGGTCACAATAACACTGTGTGAACATGTAGCCTATCACCGTGGGAGCAATAATTACACCTGGCGATACCTGCAATCGGATTGGCTGCGTTCCAGGCCGTCCAGGTGCAGCTCCACAGAGGGAGGCTGCCGACACCAATTTGGTCAACCGGGCCGGTTCAGAGTTGCCGGTCCGAACAGGTCCCCCATCTCGTCGATGGGCATTAGCGGCCCAGACCCCCGGATGTAAATGCGACCAGACGGGGGGGAATCGATGGCCGCACGCGTCCGCCCTGCAGGTTACACCCGGCACAAATGCGACACGGAATGCAATCCCACCGCCGCGAGAGTCGATACCGCCGCTGCTGCCTTGCGTCCCAGACCTTTGCGAGAAACGTCCTCCATTGATTTCCTTTCGGTATCTGGGCTGCATTCTAATTTATGCTCCCACTAATACGTCGCACAAAACGTCAGAAGCCCAGGGATCATGGGGGGATTCGGATTCTGAATGCGTCCGATACCGTCGATGAGACACACCATCCGTAATTCCTATCCTCTCATTCTTACACCCTGCAGTAGCATATCGGAATGCATTACGCTTTGCTTTCAACTCTTTGTCTCTCAAAGCGAAAAAAAGCTCGTCTCTTGACATCCCTACAGCATTAACGATTAGCCATCGGGAATTTTGGGCGAAAAATTGTCCTACGTAGTTACTAGGAGAGACGAATACGGATCATAAGTACCTCTGACCGTACCTGGAAGGAAGGAGTCGCTATTTATTAACGTCCCCGGTAATTAGAATATTAATCGTTAGAATATTACGCTGCCACGATGCAACTTTCTTCATTGATGCAGCTCAAATAGCCGTCTGTACTGGGTATCGTTTTAGGGGTCACCTTGCCATTAGTATAATTTAGTAAATAATTCAAAATTAAACGCATGGACCAAGGTTTCGGTAATTTACCACAGAGATGTCAAATTGTTCCCACTGTACTAGAGTTGACGCTAAGGACCGTTAGCACAGAACGCACCATCTCGAATTCTAAACAGGTTAGGATTCTATTCTTATTTATTTTCTTTGCTTCTCAAAGCCACTGACATATCTTAGTTTTTCATTTACATTCCGTAAATGGCACTTGCATACTCAGTAAACTCATTATCGCGCTGAAGGGTCCCCCCCCCCACCTTTTTAAATTATTTTCCTGGTAAAATACAACTCCAGGTGAGACAGTACCGCTCTGCTGGACGTCGTTTTCCACTGAACTAATTTCCTGTTCTGCTCACTGAGGAAAATCCCAGCACAGCAGCATGACAATTATGTCCAGGTGCAAGAATTTAATTCAAACCAATTCTGGGTGGATCCTTCCGGTTCTCTCCCTGGGCCCGGCTCGTCGGCACCAGGCAGGAGCACATGCCCTTGGAAGATGCGCGGGGTGGGGGACCTTGGCTCGGAGTTACGCCGCTTCCAGAACTCGCAAAAGCCATAAAGCATCTCGCCCATTATGATAATTGCCACGGCAACATTCTGCCGAATATTTATGAGGATGCTAATGGGCGTGGAACTGGTCCAATCAAAAGAGGAGGGAAAGGTGACAGAAATAGATGTGGTTTCGGAGGAGGGGGCTGGGGTACTTATCTAGGAGATCCATACTATAGGTGAGGGGGCCGGATGATGTATTTTACGGTAGGTATCTACAAGCACGTATTTTTTGGGGGGTTTTGGCCTCCGTGAGGGTAGGCCCAAATGGTAGATGTTGTGTTCTTCTGTCAAGTTTCAAACGAAAATATGTTTACAAGGGGTCCCATCCAAAAATTCAAGGTGAAAAAAAAATTCAATGACTGACAAACGGCTAATCTGGCCGAACAGGGGCAGCAAGCTGTGTACTGGGGCCGGACGCCCAACCTGTCCCAGGGGATTATCTCTTCAATCGGACTCAACTGGGATTTTTTTATCAGCTGATGGTTTCTCCTTTGCGGGATGTAGGCAGAGTAGAGAAGAGATGGTTGATCTGAGCTTTGGGTGGCGAGGGCTCAGTGCTTTATTTTTTTGATGGGAGGGGCCCGTATGGCAGAGTGGATGATTCCAGCTTCATTGGTTTACCCCCCCAGTGAAAGCCTGGTCAGCTGGGGGAGGGAAACGGGTAAAAAAAAAAAAAAAAAAAAAATGTCAAACATGGCAACGTCACCCATGATGGCGTGAACGCTTACAGATGTGCATAAATTACTCAAGCATAATTAGCATTTAGAGTTAATTATTTCTCTGGCAGGACCTCGGCATGTTACCTATTATGAAAAAATAAATAAGCGCCGGGAAGCATTCGAGGCAAGGATGGGACGCTGGCTTTGATGTCACTCTCTACAACTCAATCCTACTGACACCTGACGCGATTTATCCGCCACTTCCAGACGGGGTTTGTGAAAAGGGACTGTGGCCCGATTTAGAAGCCGGGGGGGCTTGGTTGCTGATTTGGAAGGTGATAGGCATTTGACTGACCCCCCCCACCCCACTCCACTCTAGGTCCTCTGTTACCCTCCATGTCTGGTGAGTTCCATTTTTTTCCCCCGGTCCGGCACCTGTCAGAGTCCGTATGTCTGCGATGGACACCTGTCCACCTGACTCCACGGCAGCAGAATGGCTGCGATGCCTCGCGTCAAGTCTGACACGTGGTGCGAAAGTCAAAATTAAACGTAAACATTCTCATTTTACAGGACTGAGGGGTCAGGGGTCGGATTTTGGGGACAAAGAGCCAGTGACTCAACATGAAAACCGAAAAATATGGGAGAAATTTGCAGTTTAATATGCAGCAGCACCGATCCAACAACAGCTGCATGAAATCACTGAATTAAAATACCAGTTACTGACGTGGTACGTTCAGTTTTCCAGGATTTTCTCACTTGGTTTTCAGCGTCAAAGAATCCCATGTCTACATGGCTTCTTGTCTTTTAGGAGAAACGTGCTTCTAAAATGATGGTTCTTATAGTATAATGCCCAGATCCATGTGTAATTGCCTTATTTTGCATTCAACGCTAGTGGAGGGGGTGTAATTTAGCAAGATTTGTTACCCATTGCAGATGACCTGATACCACAAAAAGCATGTTGAAGACGAGCTTGACAACCAGGCCCGAAATGTTCTGGGAACATTGACGTCGCTCACTTTAGCCAGCACTACGGAAACAAAAAAAAAATAATAAGGAACAAAATCCCAAAACTCCAGCACCCTCACGCGCCGTGAAGCGGAACCCGAGCCAGAGAGATCTGCCCCACCAGCTGGATATCACAATGGGAACACTGGGGACGCAGTATTGGTCCAGTGGGGGGGGGCGGGGGGTTTGTTTAAAAGCTGAGCTTCACTGGCAGCCGTCCGGCTGCAGTCGTGGACCACGCTGCATAAATCGACAGGCCCTGGGTGGGGGGCGCTAATCTGTCCCGTACCTGACAGGACCAGAAATAAGCCCCCCCCCCGCCAACCCTTTGTTACTCGGGACAAAGTTTTTTTTTTTAAATACCGCCACACCTTCATGAAAACTAGTATGGCACACTTGCTGTGGAAAAAACATATTAATGACAGCCAGAAAAAGGAAGTTTCCGGAAAAAAAACACAACACAACACAAGGGTGGTGACCCAAATGGCACCGTGGGACTCCGTATGGGGAGCTTATCCTACTGCTTGGCATAGAAATGTGAGATCTTGAATGTCATTCAGTAAGTTTGCTTTCAACCCATCCCACAATGCTTTGGGTGTTGGGGGCGGGGCTTGTTGCAAGGTGTTTGGGCACAGGGGTGGTTCATTCGCCATTCAATCAAGTAGATGTTGGCTCCCAGGGTCTTTACCATGAAGTAGGATTTCTTGCTTACACAGATAACTTGTCGGATTTATGGTTCCCCAGTTTAAATGGACTTTAGTTTCCTTCACTTACATTTAACCCAGATCACTTGAAATCTGGCAAGTTATCCAGCTAAGAAAGAAATTTGTCTGCATGATCCAGGCCCCTGGAGTCACGCCCCCAAACGTGGCCAGAATGCCACAACGTATCACTACTTCAGCATCCGCTGTTCTTGCATTCCTGTGCTCTACTCATTTTCCTCAGGTGGCAATTTTGTTTTTCAGGGACGCCCAATTTTCCGCCCCCCCTCCTCGCAGGATGGGATGAGGGATGCCGATATTGAGACATGACAGGTTGGAGAGTCCGCCGGAAAAGAACAGCGTACTGCGGCTTGACCGCAGATCGGCGCTGGGGCCCAGTCCAAGCGGCGAACGAGGGTTCGTATGAAAATACAGAGAAGGCGGGCTGTGACAGTGGGTGGGGAGGGGGGGAGTTTCTCCTGAAAAAGCGCTGAGTTGGAACGTGTGACTCACGACAGCGCTCTGCTGAACAGCGTGACAGTGGGGCCCTCGGCAGAAAATGAAAGGAAGCTCACCTTTCCCAACAGCACGCTGGACGGAAGCTGACACTGCATTCCTGCCATGCGCCCTGGCCAATCAGGAGCAAGATCACTTGCCAAACTTTTCTAACATACATATGGTTGCATGGGTTTAGCAGACAGCCCCCACCCCCCCCA
>JAODJW010000043.1:5009997-5034190 GCA_026777045.1 Hyperopisus bebe
CACCCCCACCCCACACACATGCACACGCACACACTCCCCTTTTTCTGGCCTGCTAATACCTCATTCTCACATCTAGTGAAATCATACTGAGGACCGGTAAGGGCTCTATTAAACCCTATGGAAAGATTAGTGCCCGAATCATTTCATTTACAACAAATCTCAAAATCTATACGTTTCTAAACACACTTAGCATTCCTGTTATAGTCATTTAGAATTACGCGCATCGCTTTTGTACCTATAAATCACACACACTGTCGCCACACCTGCTTTAATGTTTTCTTTATTGCAATGCAATTTGCGCCGTCCAATTTTTGTACGTGTAGAAAAGATGAAAAACGTGTTTTTGTTTGCTGAACAACCTGTTTCAGAGAAGAAGCGACTGGTGTTCCTGTGTCGCATTAATTTTACAGTTTCTCCCCTCAATTTTTCTTAACTGGAAAACGCATGTCGCGTTTTAACTTTCGCCTGACTTTTTCCCCGCTGCTGCAGTTCACGTTTACCCCGCTAAAGTTAAATAGGATGTCTCAGCAGCAGAAACGGCCCGTTATCCAACGCAGGTGCAAAGAAAACGCTTAATAATTAATCAGGACAGGGAAAAGTGGCGTAATAAATAGCGAGCACCTGGACTGAGTGAATGTGTTTTGTCCGGTAATTATCCATCATGTTAAGTATTTTGAATGGAAAAGCAACTGCAGTCTTCCATTAAAATATAATCAATTTTATATAAAAAAAATACATGTGCACCTCGCATCTGCTGTTCCGAAGTATCAAAATTAATTAGAGAACTTGTTCGATGCAACAAAGCACATTAAAGGTGAAACCGACCATAACGGGCCAATATTTATTTGGGCTTTGATACAACCAGGTCCGCGCATTAAAACATCGAGATATCGGCGTTTAATTTGAACGCAGCTGAAGTTTGCGTCGGAGTTAAGTGGGAGGGTCGGTGGCGCTCGTGCCACTTCTCGTACTTCACGCGACACAAAGTCTCAAGGGGACGTCGCGCTTTTCATTCGTCCCCTTTCAGCATTTCGGATGGGGCAGAATTCCGATGCCGTTATTGAATTAACCTATTATACCGTGCCAGTTCAAGGAGGGGGGGGGAAGGGTCACCCCTAATGGAAAGGTAGTCGCAGTGCGATCAGTCCGTGTTTACAAATAGTTAAAAACGCTGTTTTTGTTAGACTGACGAGTCTCAACAGTCAAAAGTCTCAACACTGGTTCACATGTTAAGAAATGCAATAAAACAACGCCATAAAAGCAAATTCTTCCCCATCTGCCTATACGGGGGAACTGCACTGCACTAATAATAATAATAATAATAATAATAATAATAATAATAATAATAATAATAATAAAATAACCACACACACGCAACTTCGGTTTGATGCTGTTTGGTACAAAGCTCAAACAAAAAGGCATAATAGAAACAGTTATCATTAAACCATTGGCCTTATATAAGATATGCACATGAATGGGAAACTTTTAGCTGTGTATGTCTTTAAAATCAACCATTAAAACGAAAGGGGGCATTTTAAAGTCACGGATGACAAATGTTATTCTTCAGGGAGGAAGAAAACAGATTAAAAGAAGAAAATGATTGCTGAAGTTGAACTAATAATGAATTACAACATCCTGGACCTCACAATCATAACACAGAAGTTTGGCCAAGGACTAGAGCTGTTGGCTACAAGCATTAAGTACCTCCAGAGCGAATGTAGTCCTGCCAAAAAACAGAACGCCTTTTGTGTGATTTAACACAAACTGACTTTATCCACAGCGGATTGTATAAGTTTGGAAACAGCGATCTGTTTGAAGCCATCATTTTTCAGGCCCTGTCAGTTGTCCTCTAAGAACCCGATGAGATTACTCAGTAGCCTTTGGTGTGGAGCACAAATGCTGGCTGATTTCAAAGCGCCTGGAACAAGTGGGGTTAGGAACATGGAACATTCTGAAATGAAATATGGCCCTAGACGTGTTTGCCATTAAATATAATTGACTTTTTTACAATAATATATAGTGGGGACCCATGGCTTGTGACTCACCAAAGCATAATCATTCATGATGTACCACAAACTGGCCTGGATCCTAAGCTTTTTACTGCCACCATTTAATGGGGAAGAAGATATGGAAGATTAAATGCTCAAGATAATTCACATGGCTCTCATGGTGTCGACAATAAATTGTGGGTCTGAATCACAGCAGTACCGCTATATGTAAACAAATGAATGGAGGGAAATATTCATAGAAAATAAATTTGTCATTAACAACATTATTAGGGTGACTAAAATAACTCACTGCCACAAGGTCATTTTCATTAGACAAAGTCATGCAATATATTACTATTTTTTAATTTAGTTCCGGAATCTTAAATATAAAAAAAGTTTCACTTCTGATTTGACCTTTGCCTCTCTGCTGTTCTATTTGCTTCCTGTTTGCCCCAAACCAGCTCATACACAAACACACACACAAAACAATGGGGCATCTGGTACTGGGTGAGAAACACCATTAATATACATGTACGCCTGTTTAGGTTTGTTGTCGAAAGCAGGGCAATCGCCACAATGTGCCATCCAAAGAAACTAAATATGCATTCCCCAACCTATTACCATGGTTCTTGTTGAGATGAAGACTTGCCACAAAGCCTAAAAATGTGTTAAGTGCCTGCTTTCCAACATCCCATAAAGGCCAGGCCCAGTCACGCCTTGCCTCCAGCAGTATTTGTCCGGGCGTTACATATTGATTTCATTTACGCAGTCACACTTTCCGGTACAGAGACCTGAAATGCTGCGAACTTCAGAACACAACTTCAAAATCAAAATATCAACCATGCATTGCAATCAATAAACACAAATGACCCTCAGAGAAGTTGCACACGTCTCGCTAAGTTCGTTCCCATACCACACGGCAGCAGCATTTTTTAACCCACAGTTTGTTGCGCAGAAATCTCAAGTTGAAACCGTGCCAAACCTGACTTAACTTCACTGCCTTGACAACTGAATCATTTACTTATTTAAAAGTCCATTCGTATCTTACATCATATTCACCTAAAAATATATATACGCAAAACGAATGGTAAGTATTCTGTTAATGATTTGATATTTACATAATCCAGAAGAAAGCCCGTTTAGGATCCCGCATGGTGTAATACTTTAGCTAAAATGTCTACATGTGACCCCATCAATGATGCAAAAAAGTAAAACTGTGTTTACTCCAGGCCCTGCAGTGTGTAATTAGGAAAAAGATTACTTGCTAGTATGTGGAAGTTATCAGTTGCTAGTTCAATTATAGTATGGTCAGTGACTGACTTAATTGTGAATTTGCATTTCTGAATTCGTTTAAGACACTGAAATATTCCCCATGAATTCTGTTTTTGCGATTAATCTACCAAATTCAGATGCTCACACAAAATTACTTAAATGCAGGCCTATAGGTAAAACAGACATTATACTATACATAAACCAATAATGCATTTTTATTATTATTATTATTATCGTGGACTTATTGCATTTAAAGGAAACTGTTAACAACGCCAAAGGTTAGGCCTATTGCCAAAGAATAGAAACGCAGAAATGATATTACACGTGATGCAATATCACTCTAATGGATAATGTGTCGAAATAAACAATAACCAAACCAATTACGCCTATGTCAAAGTTATTTCTACGAATATTTATGAAAGCCAATTAGGTTTAGCTTGTATTAAGTCATATATTTATACAACATGAAATGTTTTTAAACAGGAAACGTTAACAAAAACTTGAGAAAAACTCTGCATAGAACTAGCAAAAAAATGAACAACAAAATAGCAGACGTTACATACATGTACGCAAGTTTCCAGCAGCACAAAACCGAAACCAGTAATAAAGTAATTTCACTTGAGTGAAACATTTCTTTTCTCTCAAAAGTGAACAAAAGAACACCGACCCATGCCAACGGACCGCGAACTAGCTCAAAACGCAAACAGCATTTCAGCGATATCTTAAAGGTACATCACAGTTTATTTATAAAGGCGTATCACACTTTATTGAGATGCACAACTAGCCACTTTTAAATGACTCATTATCAAAACTAACCCGAGGCTATTCCAATAAACGTGGGATGAACTTTCATATATCTGAAGCGCAAACTACCCGCACGCGGGTTTCTCGCCCAGCTTAACCAACACCTACTTTTGTGTATTCACATGACGCTCCGATTTTTTGAACAAATTGTCTCATGTAGAATTTACCTCTGTTTTTGACGAGGATGCCTATGGTTCTTCGTTAACGATTCATAATGAAGTACTTGACCACGTTTGCTTAACTTTGATAAGTAAAACCTAATGATGACGTCAGCAATAAAGATTCACATAATGTTTTTAACACGAAGAGAGAAAATAAGATTATTAAAGATCTTCTGGGGAATAATAAGCCGCTTCTGGGTTTTACCAAAAGACTACAAAGTGTTCGGTTGTCATGTTTACGTTTCATGTGTAAGCCACACTGGCGTAACGGTGACACAGTGAGAATATCCCAGTGAGAAGCTTATCTGCTTCTCAGTCGCAAACAACTAATTGGTGTGACCCCATTTAGCAGCACGTCAAGGGAACGCGACTGCATAGACAATGTCAACACCTCCACAACTCATTATGGGCTAAAATTACCAGCATGTC
Organism: Hyperopisus bebe; assembly: GCA_026777045.1. Classification (NCBI taxonomy): domain Eukaryota; kingdom Metazoa; phylum Chordata; class Actinopteri; order Osteoglossiformes; family Mormyridae; genus Hyperopisus; species Hyperopisus bebe. Next base: position 5,014,652 of record JAODJW010000043.1, read on the forward strand.
AGTGGCCATGCAATGCCTAATATTGGATTTCTTTCTTAACACCTTTCCTTGTGTGTGTGCGGATGGAAAAGTGGATGGGATCGCGCATTGAATGTATAAGATATTTACTACTTGCGCTGCGTGTTTTTGCTTGCGGACTATTATTAAGGTTAATTAAAATTATTTGTAGCTACGGACGTCACAGAACCACGCGGTGACGTGGCGGACAGTGGTGCCACAAGCGCACACAGCCCACGCTTTTACTGCACTAGATATCAACGACTTGCGTCTGAAGTTCAAAGACGCACTGGGCTAAAACGCGTTGTATGTACCTTTGATATTTAGTTAAAACGCAAAACGACGTTTCCTTACTTGCGTTACTTGAATGCCACTTTATGAATCACAGCGTCCACTATTGTGAATCAAGCTTGTTTGAATTATTTCAAATGTAACCGTTCCATTCCAAATCGCAGGCAACAACTACGTGCCCTAGTAGCTAACATTAGGTCGTGACGTATATTTTATAGTAAATTAGCCTTACAGTGCAGTATCATTGGAAGCTTGGTGTGTGTCAGCGGTCTTGTACTTGTTGGTTTAATGTTAGCTGGACCTCTTGGCTTAATTTAAGTTACTATAAGTCCTTGAAGTTGTTGCTGACCTACCAATCGTGATGCCACCCCCTGCCAGGCAACCCTGAAGTCAGCCAAGGGTCACTCATATGTGTGGGCGTGGCGGTGTGCGGGCGGTGGGAGGGGATATACGCAGGCGGACACACAGCTACTTTTATACTTGCATACAACCCTAACACATCTATCTCGAGAAATGGGATGAACCACAATTCAGAAATTCTAAAACTTAATTAGCATGCAATACATATTTGCCCTTATTTGTCCTTATTATTACATGTGTAGTAGGTCTTTATATTTCAAATATTTCAAAGTAAAAAAAAATGGACGAAATTCTACAATAAGTAACATTCACTGGAAGGGAACGTGTGGATATGCTTACAAAGAGCTTTCAACATGTCATAAATATCGTCTGAGCGTAAGATATTATGAAATAAACAAAAGCGGAGATATATCAGATCTCAGCTAGGCCTATGTGACGGTGTCAGTGCTTACCAAGAATTCCGTGTTATTAATGCCTTTGGTACTTGTTTTACTCTACATCAGTGTTAAAATATTTTAAGATCTGCTATAATGAGCTCGTCACTAATCAAAGTATTATGCAGTTATTTTATGCATAGCATTTGTGCATCGCACCGGGCTATGCAATACATACGAATATAGGTCCTCGATTCAGCAATCAGGACATGACTTGCACTCAAACGCCACTACCATGTGCATTAGTATTGTGCAAGAGACCCTTTCACCGTCACGTCATAGCCCGGTATTCTGCATTCCTGAGACTATAAGGCTGGGAAGACAGCAGTTCATCAGTATACAAAGAAATCACATGCAGTGGGCAAGGAGTTTCTAGCAGTAACGATGTTTACGTGCGAGGGGGAAACTTTTGCCCATAGATCAGCAGCTCTTAGCTTCACTGCTAACATTCATGAAAGAGGAGCGGAAAACATAACGAAACACAGGCTGATGCATGACCACCGTTATATTCATAAACAGACATACCAAAAGGTCTAATGGACCACTGCGCGCGCATAGTACTACATCACAAGCTGGTCTCTACCGGTTGCTGCGCGCGGGCAAAACAGTCGAAAATGTCTGAGTGAACACACACAGAACTGAAAAAAAATCCAGGCTTCTGTGACACCAGCTGGAAACGTTTTATTTTTAGGGAGATAAGCAGTGGTATTCTTCAGAGTACACATATATCTCTCATAGTAAAAAATATCCATGTACAACTATAGTTGTTTGTAATAATAATAATAATAATAATAATAATAAAAATAATAATAATAATAATAATAATGATATATTATTAATAATAATAATAATAAAAGTTTTGAAATTAATCACGTACCAGACTTGATACATTTTTACATTGAATATAAATTGCATATGTATTCATTATAAGTCATAAACCTGAAATAGTTTTATTTCTATTTACAAAATGAAGATACGGCGAATACGTTCACATCCAAAGCGCTAACATTTTCCACCTCGTTAATAAATGAAAAGGAATAATCCACTTCCACATTTTCTGAACGTTTGTTGTCCGTTTCATATGGGTCTTAAAAAAGGGGTGAAAATATTTGCTGGGAGGGTGAACATTTTACTATAAGGTGCACGAGATAAAAGACATTTAAACTGGTAGGCTTTCGATGCATTAAATATAGTTTATATACACCTATTGCTGTTCGGCTAACTGTTTAAAGCAAATTAGGTCTTAACTCGTATAAATAACTTGACGATAATTATAAATGCGGTTGGTTAAACTGGACTTCTCGTCTAAAGCACCGGCGAGGCAAACCCCTCCAGCCACGACTACACTATGTTCTACGCTGTAGGTCCGAAAATGCGTATGTATCAAAATGCTACATTCGGTGGGTATAGCATTCGTATTTTTCTACACCATATTCTGCTGAATGTACCGATCGACTACATTTCACTCGCATTTCTCCATGCAGTGTTCCATTTGAAATAATAAACTTGATTTTCTCGTCAATGATTTTACCTTTCAAAAGCCCTGGTTGTGCTTATGATGGAGCTATATATTTAGCAACAAAAATAAATGTACAAAAACTGCTTAAAGCTTAATGTGATAAAACTTGGTTTGAAAGTTATACAGTCGTGTCAACACACATATCCCGATGGTTGGATTGTCGAATTTCTGAAACAAGATATAATTCTTTTTTTAAAATATACAAAGTATGTGTTTTGTGAAATATGTAACTGACTTGTGGCTATCTTAATTTGATAGAAAGACTAAAACCAAAAAGTTTTTCTGAGTTTAAAATCACGATGAGATCTGTCAAATATTTAAACTTAATTTAATGACAAGAAACAGGGGAGTGACCGTCACCGGTCCTGAATAATCTCGTCAAACCTCGCAATTTGCCGTGTTTTGTGCATTCAACGCGCAGGGTCAAGATATTTGATGTTAAATTTGATGGATGAAGACAAGAAAGAAAAAAATCGAATTATTCAAAACCCGATTTATTTTACTGGGTTATTTGTTACAAAATAATTTACCGTGTAGTGGTAACAACGTTATATAAACCTTCCATTTATTGTGATATATTCAAATTAATTTAAGTCCCGTAGTACACATGATTTTATTACTAATTCTGATAACCAGCCGTAAGACTTACGTACGTCAGCTCGTACTCCTGTCATATATTTAATTAGATGCCTGCAAATGTCAGAATTGTATATCATGCCTTTGCGCAGCCCGGAATCGGAGACACACACGGACGTATGATGCTTTAACAGGACACACATTATATAAATCCCAAAATGACACACTACATAAGCAAGCTGGTGTGAAAAAAACCCGAATACATTTTTGTTCCTTTTTAAGCTTTTAATGTTGTACGAAATGTAAACAAACAAGTTTTGTAAACTAAATTTTACATACGAACGCATTAATCCCATAAATACCGATTATTTCTAACATGTGATATGAGCCTTTTACATGCGGAGAGAAATGAAAAAATGTTATATACAGTCAGTTGTTGCATCTGCTAAGGCAATGCACAGATAGCTTTTACCTTTTTTTCAATTACATAAACATAATGACACGGACGTTCAGGTCTTCACTATACGATTTATCGACATGACATGTAATAACAATTTACCGTACTGAGACTAGAACTCTGGACGAAAAGTTTGCACCGTATACAAAAGCACATTAATTCTAATGGTCGGTTAGATCGACGTGTATATTTTACAGAGTAATTCACATTTGGTACACATTAGCTATTAGATCCATTAAGAATGTTTATCGCATTCTTTAATCCATTATTATTATTTATCCATAAATCTAGGGACCACATTTTCACAAATTCGTTTAAATTGCGATATAACTATTTACAAAATGACATCTTACATATTTAAACAAGTGAATCATTATGTACAAAGCAGGTAGCGCGACCTGCAGATATCATGCAGCTTTCAAATCTCTCGAATGTAGTCTTTTCAACCCTATAAAGTTGGTGGCGGTCTAGTCCCTCGTTCATGGTCTGTTCACTGCTCCCTAAACGCATCGTGCCACCGCAGATTCCTCCTCGCGTTTTCTTCCCAGATTTACCCTGCGCTGTTCTAATGTATTCTGAGCAGTCTTAATTCTGCAGTCTTGTTTTTTCGTTTTCCTTTAAAAAATGCTTTAAACGTACCATTCGTTAAAATTTGACGACAGTGCGCTGTGACTGGCCGCATGGTGCACCGTCGTCGAAGCGGGCGATATTGAGCTGCTCCCCGCGTTCTCTGTAGACGGAGACACGATTGTTGGAGGCGTGGATGACTCATACCCTGAGCTGGCCGCAGGCGACGGCTGTGACCCTTGTGTGGAGGATTCGTGGACCTGCAAAATACAGGGAATGCGTATCTTTTAAGTTCAAAATTCTAATTTGCACACAAGCCGCGTATAATTACGGAGGAGAAGATGTTTCCATATTTCTGAAGCTTGGTACACATAAAACATGATAAAAATGATAGGAACTCAACAAACACGGGATCGAAAACCACAACGAAACGCACAAAACTACAAAAAATAATAAATTAAAAAGCTATACAGAAACAAAAATTTGCAAGGTCCCATAATATGGTAACACTTTTACAATAACACACGATAAAGGCGTTTTTTATTATGCATATAAAAATCCAAGCGCGACTATTTTATTCATGTTTACACGGACGCGAATAAATCAAGCAATACCTCCTACACATACAGAGACGAAACTATAAGAAGACATCGGTTTTGTTTACCTTCATGTGTTTTCTGAGGGAGCTGGGATGGGTGTATGATTTGTCGCACATTTTGCAGAGGTACGGTTTGTCGGACGTGTGCACGTGCATGTGTTTCTTGCGGTCGCTGCTATTCGCAAAGCGCCTGTCGCAGCCTTCGTATTCACATTTAAACGGTTTTTCACCTGCCACAAAAATAAGAACAATTCTAATACACTTCAGAGGAAAAAACAACAATAAAACGATAAGTCGACCATTTGTAAACAGAAATTGCATTAATCTACAATGCCTTAATTGTATACTAAATAAATAAAATGTTCAGGCCAAATTTACATTTTAAATTGTATTCTTGCCGGTCGGTACTAATTTAATATTTATCTTTAATTTGCCATTTTCATGCAACATTTTTTGCCGATGATTTTGCCTTTTTAATTTCGTGCATTGCCACACATGCATAAAATTTGCAGCTAAATGCTTTAACTTCATAAATATGATCTGCATGTGTCATGGCCGTATTTGTGGTCTTTTTTCCCCACTTAAAACATAAAATTCTGACGTTAAACATTGGAGTAAAACCTGCTTCAACAACAAAAATGTAAACAAAAAAAAGTTATAATCTCCCCAGCGTTGCATACAGTTACTGAGTAAACTTTATTTAAAGGGAACTATTTATGTATAAAATAGCCGGAAAGTGCAATCGACTGAATTCTTACCAGTGTGGGTTCGTTTGTGGATTTTCAGGTTTTCAGACCTCGCAAACACTTTGCCACAGCCGGGAAAAGGGCATGGGAACGGTTTTTCTCCCGTGTGTACCCTTATATGATTTACTAGCTTATACTTGGCTTTAAAAGGCTTCCCTTCTCTGGAACACTCTTCCCAAAAGCAGATATGATTCGATTGTTCTGGGCCCCCAACATGTTCCACAGTGATGTGCGTCACAAGCTCGTGCATCGTGCTGAAAGTTTTGTTGCAAGACTTTTTGGGGTTCGCCAGTTGCTCCGGTTCAATCCATTTGCAAATAAGTTCTTGCTTTATCGGTTGCCTCATGTATCGAAAGAAGGCCCCCGCACCGTGGTGTGCAGCCATGTTCATATTCATCGCGCCATAGCTGTGCAACTGGGTCGACGCATAGTGATCGGACCGTGGGCTGGTAACCTGGCCATACTGTTCTGCTCTGCCGTACATGTCCCCAGAAAAGCCAAGGCGCATCTGCCCGTTGACTGGGGACCCATGCGTGGCCGCCTGCTCGTGAAGTCCGGGAAACAGAAGATGTCCCGCGGCATCAGTGTGTCCGTGTGGCCCCCCGAAACTTCCCGCTGCCGAGGCGAACAGACTGTGCTGCGCGCTCGCAGCGTCTCCGAATCCCCTGTTTCGGAACAGAAAGTCCCGAGTGGAATTGAAAGCCGCGGTAGAGTAGGAGCTCACGTGAGAGGGGTGGTGGTGATGCCCCAGTGCAGCAGCAGCATACCCGGGCGCTTGGGAAGAAAATGCCGTTTGTCCAGAAGCTAGGTCGTGGGTACCGTGGTTGATTTTGAAGGCACCCATACCATCAGCAAACGGGTTGATCCCCAGTCCCACCTCTCGCTCGGTGACTTCGCCTGTTGAGTGATGTCTGGAGGAGCCGAATGTAGTCACTCCTATAGCAGGATATTGTGCTCCTGCGTCTAAGAGCATCTTCACTGTGCAGCTGGGACTGCAAGGAAAATCAAGCCTCGCTCAGAATTTTTGCCTGTGCAAATGCGAGACTTAACTTTGAAGGCTGCAAACCGAGTATTTATTTTTCAGTGGTTTTGAATCTGCCTCACTACCTCTGCTCAACTGCAGACGCAAATCATGTGCAATATTATCTTTTGCGGTTTCTCCTCCCGTGGAGAAACTTTCACCTCCTCATCCAGGCGGTGAGCTCGAGACTGATAGCGGCAATCATTCCTGCAGATAAATGAATTGAAAATACAACACCGTCCCCCTTGATGAATGGGAAAAGAGGGAAGGTGTCACGTGAGGTCCTGCTTGCCTTCTCATTCGAGAACGACTTTTCCCCCGCTTACTCACACACATCAGCTACAGCTTACGGCTTCTTGCTCTAGTCTTATTGGCCAATGTATTATCAATCGCAGGTATTGTGAAGTAGCTAAGGGAGATGCTGGTTAGTAGGATGAGCCACAACACATAGTGTGACTAATATTAAGCGAGATTATATGCAACAAACACCAAATGAACGGTGTTCAAGCTTGACTTAAAAAAATATTCGTACGGAAAAGGTCCATTGTGTTTTTGGTGACTTGTTTTGGGTCACCCTTGCAGATTTCCTAAAATTTACCCACACCTAGAACGAGAGTACGTCATTTTTTGCGAGAAAAGTAAGTAGCTGACTTTATGGCAAAAAAAAAAGCTCTCAGCATTTTGTGGTGTAGTATCACAATATTCCGGTTTGCCAAATTGCCCCCCTCCCTTGAAAATGCCTGTTTCTGTGGTACAGTGGCTGTCTGTGGTGTGATAAATGACCACTCGAAAAAGACGTTTGAATAGAAAATTGTTCATTTTAAATTCACAATTCAGTTCTTGTCAAGTTGATTGTAATCTTTCAGAAACGGAGTCACATTTGGAGGAGAGGGTAAGCGCGTCTTTGTTGTTGACCGGTATTTTGGTCTCCATAGAAAATTCATTTAACGTTAGGCGGGTGGTGAGGGAAGAAAAGCAGGACACATTTTCAACAGTCAGCTGTCTCTAATAAATACGTGAAAGTAACTTGTGTTCTGCGGATCACTGTGGCGCAAAAAGATCTAGTTGTACATCCAGTGTGTATCTAAAATAAATACAAAAAGTGATCGTATAGAAAGGCACGTATTTCACCTTATTTAGTTTTGTAACCATTTGAGCAACTTTCAAAAAATGGAACAGTGGCCGTTTACTACAGAAAAGTATTAAAGTATTATAGATGAAACAATGGGGTGTTTGTAAAAAATTGTTAAGACTAAATTCTGGCATACAACCAGGTGACATGTGCAACTCATATGTATCTAGAACATTTACAATGTGTGTACCACATTTAAACCCACTTCATGTATCGCAGACGCCCCTTTTCCAGATGTTGTAATATTGCTTCTACTCTATAGCACAAACACAAACATGTATATGTTTTGCTTATGTATTTCGCAACTATAAAGAATAATTATGAATGGCTCAGTTTAATCAGTTTATTGAAATGTAACATGAATTCACTTTCGACATAAAAGTTGTTTTGCATTTATTTTCTTTTTCTTTTTTGTAATGAAAGAAACAGTTTAAGGTATTTTAGGGGTTTTCGGTTCCTCCTTTAATTGGAAAAAATTGGCTTTCAAAGTTGCTGGTTTCTTAATTTTGTGAGGGAAATTCGTGGCTCGCGCCGCGGGAGTTCAAAGGCACAGGCAAAGTCCTGCCACGCAAGACGGTAAAATACATTTCTGGCCGCGTGTTTCTGCTACATGACACATTCCCCAAATGGCTCGAGAAAAATCGAAAAGGAGAAAGAGCGGATGTGTGTATATATGTCTAGTCTCAGTGCAAGCTTAAGCGACCTGGATCAAAAAAATCTGGAAGACATTTTCAACAGGTGGAGAGACGGTAAGCAAGCACACATGCTGGAGTGAACGGGGAAATGTGACCTCTAAATATTTTTTCACATGGTGTAAGAAAATGTCTTATGAAGATTGGAAGTAATGATTCGTCTGAAAGGCAGATAATGCATGACAGAAAAACAAACGTTACGCAGTGTCCTTTTTCTTCGTAGAAGCATGCGCTGGATTCCTGATTTAAACTGCATAACAAAAAGCAACAGGAAAAACCTGGCTAAAATCAGATAAATATGACAACAGCAATTATGCACGTGATGCATATCTGACTTTATTGTAATATATAAATGCAGTCACATGAGTCGCGCATAAGACTATTAGAGTAACCTATCTGTAGTTTTGCTGTTTTCATTCAATAGGATTTTGCATTAATTGTGTATATTTTATTTGTCTTCACTAACCTTTGACCTAAACGAAGACAAACGATTGTGTATGTTTTATTCGAGACACGGTTCTTTTAAGATATTTGGAAAAAAAATCTTTGAAAAAGCCTTAGAGAAAATACTTTTGAATGGATTCAATGGGGGCGCTGTAGTTTTAAACTAAATAATGAAACCAACGTAAGATTTCCCCGAGATGCTGCTGTTGAAAGCAGCTGCGAACCGCTAGTTTCATACAACGGTTATTTAAAATATATTCTCAACGATCGGTCGTATTTCAAACTTGTGTTTGCTTAGTTATGACGTATGTGACACGGCGTTGTCACCGAGTGCGTTTGACAGGTCAATCCCTTTAAAAATTCTCCAGAGAAGTATGATTATTCTCCATCAATATACACAGCGTCGAGTGTACGTAAAACAGTGTGGAGGGGAATATACTAAACCTGACGAGAATTTATCAGACTGTTTCAACGGTCTATCATGTTTTGCCCCAGATTAGTGAACGTAACCCTCACATAACCCACATGATTGCAGCACATAGCGTTAGAGGCAAAATACATAAATAAAAGTGCAGAGGTATAGTTCATTGTGAGAAACCAAACTATACGACGGCAACGTGAACTGTTTGCATAACCGTCAAACGATAGCCACGTTTGGCTATTAGGAGCGAAGTTCAGACAATAGACAACATGCAAACCGTACCAATTAGGTATCGTATTAATTTATCTGATCCCAACTAAAATATTATCATGGATTATGTTCTTGCAGTTTGTGATTTTAAAAAATAACGTGACTTTTTTATAAAGTAAGAACACGTGAAATATGCAAGGGACCAGAACACAGACTGAAAGAGAATACGACGTTATTGCAACGCAACACTGTCATGCAATGTGGTATAACCTCCAGGTAGCCTAATAAAATATTGGGGCAACCATCTTTCAAGGGGTTGGTTTTTGTACAGCTTTTACTTATACATTGTTCTAGGAGAACGACAAATCTTGCGTTTAAAAAAAACCCGACGAAGCATCTCAACGGATACATAAACATGAACACTTTCCTATTGTATTTCCGTGACAGTTGAACTTCCAGAGTTCCAGTATAAACAGGATTCTTCTTGGACTGAATTTGTTGAATCTCTAGGTAAGAAGATTTTATATCTTATATCAATAAAAACAATGTAAATATCTATTTTTTGCACATTTCCCCTTGCCCGTGCCTATAGGTTCATATATGTGGAATCATAAGCTTCATAATACCACGATTATCCAAAAAGGATGAATAAATAAATATGAATAATTAAAATACCACAACTTGTGACGATGTAGCACAAACAAAAATCAGAATGTATAACTGCACTGTTTTGCATAAAGGGTTGTTAATTAAATTTTACTATTATTCAAAATGTGCCATTTTAATTTTTAATTTATATCAGTACATTCCACAGTTCAAATAATTTGTAACTTTTTAACAAACGAGAAAGTGTTTAGATTCCCAGTTAATGAATACATTTCCCGTGAAACACTCTTGAAAAGATATTGCATACATTAGGTACTTTCAACGTAAATGTTTAAATGTATGCAGGCTACCCTGAAACACTGTACCATGATCTAAGTTTATTAAACTTCTTTTTTTCTCTTGTATACCTCAAATTTGTTATTTTAATGCTTGAACATCTAATAAGCCAACTAATTTATGGTTAACCAAAGAATTAGATTAAGCAGTCATTCAAATTTAAATATTACTGTAAACCTATTTACACATTATACAAATCCCGCTAGCGTAGACGCAAATATTTGTGTAGCGCGTATATAGCTGAGTTGTGTATTGAGTCGGTTTATTTAAAATACGTCAGATTATTTATGCTGAAGTATTACGCTTGGTGTGTTGTTTTACTTGCTTAGGTGCATGAGTCTATTTTTCTCTCGTATTTTTGGTTTGGCTCGCATTCGCTAACTCCTCCTCTCGCTCCTTAGTTACCCCCCCCCCCCACCACCTCCAACACACACACCCCCTCCAAGCATTTGATCTGTTCAGACTCTGGGAATAGATCTGACAGAGCCTTTGTATAAAATACCCTCGATGATGACAACAGGTCCCTCACGTTGAGATATAAAAGAATAAAAAAATCTCGTAACAAGGACAAGACTTTCTGAAAATAGTGAGGGTCGACCATGTCAACTTTCTGTACTTTGTATTATTGTTTACAGTCACATAATTAAAGAAAAAATATAATGGAGTTGAATGTTGCATTTACTTAGATCAATATTTCAGCTCATAAGAGCAAGTTTATACGGCTTCTTTGAACTAATGTTTTTGTCCGGCTCACATCATTTCAGTCCTACATACAAGGAAAGTCTGCAGCTGACTCAGTCCTTAAACAGTCATATAATATCAACTTTGCAACACTATGTAAACGTTTGGAGGCTTCGAGTTAAAAGTACAATACCCTTTGCATAACAACAAAAACAATCTCTTTTCTTGCGTCGCCCGAGGCTCGGCGCAAGCGCTTTGGAAGCTCGCTGTCACTAAAACATTTTTCTTCGCATTCGAAACTGTCACAAGTGACGTCAATCATTGAGCTCCAACCAATTACAGCGCGCGGTGATTGTTCGGCTCCACGGGCTGCAGCGCCGACCATGAATCTCTATTCAGTGTTTCAAAGCGTCCTGCTGCTGCTTCTTAACCGAATGGGATTCCACGTAGGCATCGAGATAGAATCAAAACTTTAGAGTTTTTTTTTCTTTCTTTCTTTCTTTCTTTTTTTTTTTTTACATATTTCTATTGCGATTAGAATAGATTTGTCATCATCATTATTATTTTGCCTGCTGTCAAGTTACTCTAAAATTAGGAATAATGAGTCTGGATGCTTTGGGAAGCGCGGTTATGGACTCCGCGTTTTCCAAACGGAACACAGCGCTGAGATTAGTTGACTTGGCAGGGGCTCACCAGCATCACCATCATCACCACCATACCCCTCAGAGCGTGACAGGCATCCCGGGGTTCAGCAGCCATCCACACTCAATGGCTCACACGCTCCCCGGGGAGATTACTGCAGAACCCCGCCTGGGGCCGAGTCCATTCGGGCCAGAACACATGGGGCACTCCGCGGCCCTCAAAATCAGCCCAGCCCATCATTATCCTCATCACCATCACCACCACAATCATCATATGGCAGGCCACAGTGAAGTTGTCTCCAGTCAAACGGGTGCTTTTGGCCCAGTGCAGGCGGCTCCTGTCCCATACTCCGTGTCTCACGCGGCCCAGGCACTCTCGGCAGGTAGGGATTTCTTCATTCGAAGAGATTTGACAGCTCCAGCCATGCCGGGGCTGATCGACCAGTCTTCTGGTGCATCCTCTCACCACGGAATGTTTGTCTCAACAACAGGTAGCTATCCTGGGCACTATGGTCACCACCCCGAAGCTGGAAACCATTCCCTCTTTCCTCGACTCCATCACGAACAACCATCTAACGGAGCGCCAGGTGGCCAAACGCTGAATGGACAAATAAGGTTAGGAATACCTGGAGAAATGTATGTTAGGTCTGATCACATGAGTCAAGTGGCAGGTTCAAGGGCTGATTCGTTTGCTGCCTCGACTTTGCACGGCTACGGCAGCATTAGTTTAAACATGAATCTTAGCGCTCACCACGGACCCGGTGCCTTCTTCCGTTACATGAGGCAGCCGATCAAGCAAGAACTCATTTGTAAGTGGCTGGATCCAGAACACGCCGCGAAAAAACTTTGCTCGAAAACTTACAGCACCATGCACGAGTTGGTAACGCATGTGACAGTGGAGCACGTCGGGGGACCGGAGCAGGGAAACCATATCTGCTTTTGGGAAGAGTGTCTCCGCGAAGGAAAACCGTTTAAAGCCAAGTATAAGCTAGTAAATCATATCAGAGTTCATACCGGCGAGAAACCGTTTCCGTGTCCGTTTCCCGGCTGTGGCAAAGTGTTTGCAAGATCTGAAAACCTTAAGATCCACAAAAGGACTCACACAGGTCAGTGCTTATTTTCGTATTTTGGCGTAACGTGTTTTATAATATGCTAACTGATTATTGTTAAGAAAAGCAGACAGGTTACTTTACAGTGCTTGCTCGATCAGCGTTTACTTTGGTATAACACGAAAGCAATCATTCTTTACAAATCTGTCTTTGATACAGAACTGGGATGTTATTAATAATTTCTGCTGCTCCAGTAATTCAGTGTCCCATTTTATTTTAATAGCGCAAATCTGAATTATGATTAAAATATGTATCTGATTAACTGCAGAATACATTGTTTATTATCACTGTTGGACTAATACGTCTTGAGGCTAATGTATCCTAGCAGTATTGCTAGTGGCTCTTTAAAATGTTTATTATAGCGAGACAAATTGTATTAAAACTGGAGAGAAGGGTGTTGTGGTATTTGAACAGCTGACGTCTTTGTTTATAATTCTTAAATAATTTGTTGATTGTTTATCATAACACTATAATTTATGCGGCCTAGCAGGTTTCTGTCTAACTAAAACAGGTTGTGCTTGCCTCGGATCTTTAAAAACAGTTATTCGCTTTACTGTACGAAATTCTTTCATGGGACTGCTGTCCTCTATAGGTTTAGCATTTCCAAGCAAGACTAGTTCCTGTAAATGCTTTTCTGAACACGATTTCGTGTAATGAGTGGATGGGTCTCTAACCACGGGGGCCCAGAATTTATTCCTTTAATTAATACGGAAGATAGACCAGTCAAATTGTATATTAGCGCATGTTTATTTAATTTGCACACGTGTTTCATTTTAGCAATAGGATGTAAACACGCGCGCGCACACACACACACACACACACACACACACACACTAAACATAGAAAATGGAGGCGTTTTTTCAGGTTGTGTGGATAGACACGAAACCATTATTCCTACGTACAGCATTATTGTCTGTTCTCTGTTCTTACGGCTACGCAAACTCAACTTAAAAAACACATGTTCATGGGGACGAAAGCGTTAAAAGTGCAACACAAGGGCCCATCTGAGCAAATACAGGAAAAATACAGATGTGCATTCAGAAGGGGGCAGTTATTTAAAATAAACGTATATTTATTTTCCTATGAGTTTGCCCATTTACATTTAGTTCATTGGTGTGTATCAATATGTGGATAATAACCGCCATATCTATGATAGCACAGAGCTAACGCCATTTGCTGCAATCCCAATAATGTTAAAGAGCTGCCTCGAATAATTTAGGAAAGCTCCATAAATATCATCACACATAAATATACAAACACTTTACCATATGTGTACATTTTGTTTGCTTATGGTCATGTCTTTATTTATGCAGTAAACCAAGAAAAATACACCTTCACAAAGTTTGAAGTATTCTCACGTGGACTACGAGATATGCACTCCATTTCTAAGAAAAACAACAACAGAAAGTCACAACAATCATGATAGATGCAGAAATATATGAGGATTTATATACAACATATTTACAGAGTCATTAATGTCTTTATATTTAAATTAATAATAAATTAAATGAAACTCGTATGCTGCGGGAGGAGATACGAGGCATGAATTTGCAGTTACTAGAAGAAGGCCAGCTTTCTTTTTTATTACTTTATCATCATTTCTTTTCTCTTTTTTTTGTCGGAGAAAAAAATCCGCCCCTGTCTCTTGCCACATTCGCAGGCAACGCAATCTCTGTTCCTATAGATAAGGACGTCCCAGGGGTGCTCTACTTACAGCTCGCTTGTAGTACACTAATATCCCTGATAGGCTGTCTCAACAGAACATAAGGTCACGGCGCAAATGTAATTAGACAACAGTTTTCAGTATTTTCATATATTCCTCAGGTAGACCACAGTCATAAAAAATGGCGACACCCATTACTGATGCTCGTATGGTTTTCAGGAAAAAAATAACGGATTTTCAGAATGACTGTGTGAATGTGTTGTATGATATTTTAGTTGTAACATAGAAATGACAATGCAGTAGGCCCACGATGCGATTTTAGGCCTATGTTAATTAAACATAAGTAAATTATAATTACATTAAATAAAACCTTAGACATTTAATACGATAAACAATTGCGCTTTGTCTTAAATAATTAATTAGCCGCTAGTCGCTAAGGTTAGTGCACACCGAAATAAAAATAAATATAGGCCTAGGCCTAGTCTATATGTATATAAAATAAAACTAATTCATTGATGAACGTTAAAGGAAAAACTATTCTGTTTGCTACGGTTTCTCACAGGCCCACAAAAAAAATCGAAATTAAATCCAGACAAAATCCACACTGGGATCGATAAATTTAAATGAAACCTTATGACGATATACGTTTTGTCATGTACCATAATAAGGCATTGAACAGCGCTATATGCTGCACTCTTGTTTCCTTCACGGACTGGATTTCAACTGGGACGTTTTCTTTTGGATTTTTAAACTTCTTCGAATTTTAAAAGTATTATTGTTGCAGCGGCTATTGCTGTTGACCACAACAACAATAGCAACAACGACACCAACAAGAGCAACACTACTACTACTACTACTACTACTACTGCTAATAATAATAATAATAATAATAATAATAATAATAATAATAATAATAATAATAATAATAATAATAATAATCAGCGTTAGACTGAAAATGGTAACATAACATGGACCAAAAGGTCTAATTCTGCCTGGTTTTGTGTTTTTTCCCTTTCTTTTCCTTGTAGGTGAAAAGCCTTTTAAATGCGAATTTGAAGGATGCGATCGACGCTTCGCGAACAGCAGCGACCGAAAGAAGCACTCGCACGTGCACACCAGCGACAAGCCTTACAACTGCAAAGTGAGAGGCTGCGATAAGTCGTACACGCACCCGAGCTCCCTGAGAAAACATATGAAGGTGCATTGCAAGTCTCCGCCGCCGAGTTCGGGCTACGAATCCTCGACTCCCTCTCTCGTTTCCCCTGCTTCGGACTCCGGTCGAGACCCGGCCTCATCCACGCACTCCGACGCTCTCTCCTCCTCCCAAGGCGCCAATCTAAGCGAGTGGTACGTTTGTCACAGCTCTGGCGCTAGCGGCACCCAGACCCCACCCAGCAGTTCTTCGCCGGAACCAGAGAACGGTTCTCCTTACAGAAACCGCGAACCAAGAGATACGTTTTGATCATTCCGATCTTCTTGAAAATATTATAAACGTTATTTAAGTATTCATGAGAAGAATGGAGAGGAATTGAGGGGAAAAAAGACATTACGAGGGGACAGTGATTTTTATCTAATTTCCGAAATAATTAGTCTAATTTATAGACACATATTGGAAAACATGAGGTGATTTTGCAGATTATTTAGGCCAAATTTACCAAACAATTAGATGGACAGTAATCTCGGCATCAATGAAACACTTTTTGTAAGATTGTTGCTGAATTTAATGTAAATTATGTTTTTCTTTCAGCATTTCCATAATAATTTATTTTCATATCTGACGTGACCATTTTTGTATCATCGAACCAAAGTGTTTATTGATATGTTTGTATATTGGTACATGGTGACGTTATCATGTGTACTTGTGTATATGTTTTAAAAACACTGCCTTTGGTCGTTGGGAAGAATATTTTTTATCGTTTGTAACTGGTTTGTATATACAATAATTATAAAATTTAATAGTTTGATGGTAGACCACAATAAATTTTCTATATTCCCTCATAAA
The DNA here is from genome assembly GCA_026777045.1 of Hyperopisus bebe. Taxonomy (NCBI): domain Eukaryota; kingdom Metazoa; phylum Chordata; class Actinopteri; order Osteoglossiformes; family Mormyridae; genus Hyperopisus; species Hyperopisus bebe. The sequence goes on from JAODJW010000043.1 coordinate 5,031,155, forward strand.
CTTTCCGTGTGTCAGTCTACAGAAAATGCTTAAATTTGGTCGAATGTATATTTCTACATCTGCATTTAATCGATTATTGTTGAAAAATCGACGTGGCATTTTGTGCTTTTGTAATACGTTTGTTAATTCCAATATTTTACGATGTAAAATAACAGTATTCCACCAGTCTATGAACGTGTACCAAACTGCCTTGTACTTTGTCGGTATCTTCAATAAACCTTGTTTTCTACTGTGTTCGCATTGTAAAACGCAATCCATGGAGGAAAAAAAAACATTTACAGTAAAGAACAATAGCATTTTCTTATTTACTTCTTTTATAAAAAGTAGACAGCTGTAAGTCATAAAACATGCGCGCTGGTCTGATTACTTGGGAAATACGTAACAACTGTGAAGAGATATTAATAATCCATTCGTTTTCCTCTTGTAAGGCCTGCACAATGAAAATAACCCCTTTTTGACCCCATTTGGCTAGACTACTCGAGACTAACATTTTACTTCTAGAAGGCATATAGCTTGCACTTGTATGGCGTTAACGCTTCTTTCAGCTGTCATTCTGAGGCTTTCCTACACAGCATAAACCCGGCCGCAAAGAAAAGTGCTTTAGAAGTGACCTGCATCGTCCAGGCTTAAAGACGTAACATTACTTCGAAAGTGTTCCTTCTACTTCAAAGACCTTTGGCAACAGTGCATTTTAAGGTAATGGTTATTTGTTTTGGTATGTGATGTATGACGTTCAATTAATTTTGCGTGTTGCTCGCGCAGAGACGTGTATAACAACGTTACAATAAATTTCATTCTTAAATGCCCCGTTTTCTTCTTATAGAATACCCCATTTATTCTCAAGGTAATCTGCAGAGACAGATGAAAAGAATATTCTCATCCAGACTTCAAAGATCTTTTTTCTTTTTTTTCCCCACAAAGAAGCGTTTCTTCGCAACGGTGAGTCTTCATGGTGAGTTAGTATTTCTATGGCAATGGGCAAGTCAAACTCAAGCGACATGGGACTGAGTCTAGACACAGAGGAGCGAGGGCAAAGTAAAGGAATATTAACGGCCCGTGGGGTAGTTTTTGCAGATATATATTTATGTATCAGCCAGACTCCGGGCTTTTCAATTAATATCCAGTAAACAACGACAGCAACAACAAAGGGAACGTCATGCAAATACCGTCGCGTTGTTCCATGCGGCGCTGATACAATGTCGTCATAGAAAAAAAAGTTCAATGAATTCAAGTGCCTGTAACTTTTGTTTTGCTTTCTGGCAAGCTTCGATGAAACATTTTGGGTGGACGGATACTTTCTGCATTTATATTAGTTGCATATTATATTAAGGAGAATAACTAAAAATAATAATAATAAAGACTTTACGGATTTGGGCAGCAGAATTTTTTTTTCTTTTTTTTTCTTTTTTTTTTTACTGTGTTTTGACATAAATGTACGTAGGCCTATATCAATGTACGATTCTTTTTAAATCGACTCAGAAACGCATGCGTGACTGGATGTGAAACGATTGTACTTCGAATGTAATTAGAATTTTCACATTTTTCCTCATCTGTGTATACATGTATAATTAATTCAACTGGGCGTTCGGCTAATTTTGTACCATCGCGCCGTTTCCTCTTTGGAGTCGGCAACACATTTGAAATGATAGCGCACGGATACATGGAACCGATCTCTGATGGGTATTGACTGATCACATAAGTTTTGAGTTATTTTTTAGTAATTGTCTTGTTGTTTGTTTTATCCAAGTACCCTAATGAATAGGAGCAGAATAAACACTGGCAAAAATAACCAGACCGTTCATTTCTCTGTAGTACCAACACTTGTGGGTTAATAAAAAAGGACGATTCGGTCTCAATTGAAGCGAGTAGTCTTTGAAGTGGGAGTTATTATCTCAGGAATTCTTGCCTGTCGTCTGAACAACGCTGATGGCACGGAAAGAGTTCTTTGTCATCGTTTGTTCCCCTCTGCTGTTGAGACGGCTCCCCCTTTTATTCTGCACCGTATTAACTGAATAGAAGGGGAAAAGTAATGCAACTATTTTGTAATGAATTGCAAAATATATTATACGGAATACGTTACACATCAGAGAGGTGTATTACAAACTTAGGTTATGCAAATACACAGCCGTAAATTGCATCGCAATTACAGTACGTTCAAATGTACACATCTGGCGTCAGTGACCGGTGGAGGAAGCTTAGATTACATATATTTTTTTCCTGTAATACTACACTTAGTAGAAGCAGGTCTGGTTTCATACGCATCTCTAATTCTGATAATTAGTGCGTAATGCGTCATACGTCTGTATTTCTGATGTGGTTAGGCCTATAATGTAAATATTAGCTTATCTTTTGCGCAAGAGGAGGACATCCTTGTTCATAACAGTAAGGAAAAAAGGTCGTTTGGACTTCATGGTGAGAGACGTGTGGCCGTCATTAATGGTCTTTTTATTGACACAAGCCTTTCTTTTTCACCTTCGACAAAAGCTGTTTGACGAGACCCACACCCTGTTGGCTGTTATCATCTGCCACATTCTGGCCTAGTAGTTTAAAGACGTTAATTAAAATATTTTCATCCAAGAAACACTTAGATGTAATGTATGGACACGAACTAATACTTCATGGGGGAGTAAATAGGGTGAGCTTATGTACTAGATATAAATACCGAAAGTAAGCCTATATTCGATTAAATATTTTTTCATGTTAAATTATATCAATTACTAAACGAATAATCAACATAATATGCCTCACTATTAACAAATAAATTGTTATGCATACTAATTACTGCTACACGCTAGGTTCATAATATGGAAAAAGGTGATACGTTCTTACAATGACGCGAAATGACATAAATACTCTTTTTATATGGAAATATTAACATGGCATTATAATTGGTCGTTGTTGCTTGCATCACAGCAAACTTTTTTTTCCCCTCACTGGAGAATTTCAGCAGTTATCGAACATTCGCAGATATGGTTGCAATTCGATTTTGGCGGCTGCATAAGGCCGGTGGCACTGAAACTGTTCTCGCTGTTGTCA
>JAODJW010000043.1:5034290-5052328 GCA_026777045.1 Hyperopisus bebe
ATTCGCAGATATGGTTGCAATTCGATTTTGGCGGCTGCATAAGGCCGGTGGCACTGAAACTGTTCTCGCTGTTGTCAGACATGCTCCTCTCAATAATACAGCACCAGGGGGATTTGCCCACGACCATCGAATAGATTTTGTTTTTTCTGCAATCGCGATAAATCTTATGCTTAATGAAGAACTGCTGATTAGTTCAGGGCGAAGATTAAATACCAGATCTTAATCACGCACAACGTAAATAAAACGTATATTAATTATTTATGTGCAAGATATACTCTTTACGTTCTAAATATTAATTACCACAGTGCTATTCCAGTATTTTTAGCATAAATTTGTAGGCCTACTTCCTAGCAGCATAACGGGACTTTTCAGAGTAGTAACAGAACATTAAGACTTACTTGAAGTGTGAAATATCATTATATTGTAAAATAATAGAAGCGATAATCCTACTTCCGGACACTGTCCTGCTTTATTTAACAAGGCCCTTTAAATAGGGGATTAGCGGATCCCAAGAAAAGCTTTTCTGTTCTCTATTCAGTCGTTTCCTTATGTTATAATTGCAAGACACACCGTTTGTTCAAATACTATGCGAAACGTAAGCGGACAGGTGCAGGATAACGCAAGGGATGGACATAAAAACATATATCGAATATCTGAAAATGAAAATAATTTTCTCGAATGAAGAAGCGGTGGACTAAGTCGTTTAATTTTTAAGGTACCACATACGGTTGTCCGTGCGTAGCTTTTTAAAGAACTGGCAAACATTTCAAATATTTGCGTACGTTATACAAATCTCTTATTTGCCCAATGAGAATATTTTCCTAATAATTACTACAATCGTAGACATTAGTGTGAAAAGACATACCGAACATGCTAAGGTTTTACCGTGTTTAATAATAAATATGTCATCGACATAAAAAGGGCAGATTTTACAACAGACAAATTATATGTTGAATATGAAAAAATATGAACTTAGTAGAAATTAAATAACTTATTATTTAAATGTATTTAAGTTGTAAATGTTTCTGATAATTTTGATACATTATAATAACTTTTTCAATTAAACCAAGCCATTCGGTCACATTTGAGTACGAAGGAAATCTAAATATCTTGTTATCAGTGCCCTAAGTCAGTGTAAATAACTGAAGAACCGCTCGCCGGAAATAGCAGTGTTTTCCAGCGATATGAAGTGCGTGTGATTCGACAATTAAACATCTCTGCTGAGGCCTCCGCGACGTGCAGAAAAGAGACACGTGAATCACGTGCGTGCTGCTGAAACGTCAAGAAAGCCGTCAGGAAAGGTCATTCGCCAAAGTCCGGCGTTCCATCTACCAAAGAAAATGCGCAACATTATTATATAATTGCCAGATGCAGCAAAAATGACCGGCACGCCAAGGTAAAACCGATACTCTTGAACATACATGCATATATTTGTACACACGTTTTTGTCAAATCGTCGAATTATTATATATTTCTTTTCTGACTTTAACTGCGTTAATGTCATACGCAGACATGTAAAGGTGATCGCTGTCTGACAGAAGATCAAATTACTGTTATTACTTTTCGACGAATATATAAGTTGCTGTCCATAAAGTGAACCAGTTCTGTGATTTGGATTGAGAATAACATTTTATCTCACCTAATCAATATGATTCTCTATGTTGTTATTTAATAACCAGGAGACCAGCGAGTTATGCTTTCATTAGCATCTGAGCACGCTCGGAGCTTCCCGTGTCTGCGCGGGCTCTGGCGGCTGTTTAACAGCGGGGTCCTGTCAAGCGCAAGGATTTCAGGAAGAGAAGAAAGTTACCCTGTGCACCATCAAAGCGAACGGGCGAACTCTAGTCTGCCGAAGCCACTTTCCCGTAAAGTGAGGGGCATGCAAAAGAACACCGAATGTCATCAAATACCACACAATACTCACCCAAAAGCGAGGGCAAATACTGCGATTCTGAGTGCAAACAATGGTGATGACAATCAGCCAATCATCTTTTCCATCATGTTAATGAATTTATCAATAAAGGACAAGTCATTACATCAGCAGATTTTGAGTGTCTCAGGATCTCTCGATACCCAGATATCTTAATTAAATAAATAACTTGTAGCACCAAATTGCCCGAGCCATCTCATTTGCGGTCATATAAACTTATTAATTCCACGTTCATAGAACATCTGGGATGATCGCGCCAATTTGCTGATCAACGTCAATGTAAGAACAGTCAAAGACACAAGGGCAGGCCCTCTATGACCAATCCTTTAATTCGTTTATAATTTACAACAGTGTTATGTTTATGTGTATTTTGAGGTTCTTGCTTAGAACATATTGACTTTTCAGGAGGCAGGACGTCGCCCAACTTAATTATTTTGCTTTCATGGATGAACGGGCTTTCTGAAAAAAAAAATAAACAGAAAAGCTTGAGTTATTTAGGGTGAACAGTAATGTCGAACATTCGCACCTGCACTTTGAATGGGAATCCCATTTCAATGGAAGACACGCTTGTTGGTCTTCAGTCTCAAAGAAGTTGTATGGTTAAGTCAAGCGCCCAGTACTTATTTTCGTCCCCTTCTTTGATCCTCGCTTTTCCTTCGCTAATTTGTTCCTATGGTTTGTAACAAGCACTGTCAATTTAATATTGAGATATGAAGGCCAGACAGAGAAACAAGATTTACTCAGTTCCTCAATAGCAGGCTACAGGAACTGCACGCACACTCGAAAGAAAAGCAAATCACTGCAAAAGGCTTCCTTTAAATACAATGTATTCACTCAGATGTGTCTTTGCATTATACGCAGAACATCAGGACTGGTTTTCCAATTATAAATATAATATGAACTAATTTGAAAATTGTCACTGATTTCTCATCCCATTTAATAGATATAAAACGATAAAGACAGATATTTATCACATTGGTGCAAGGCAGGTACCACAAAAACATTAATAAATGTGAATTAAATATTGCAACAGTCACTGGCTCGAAGTCAAGAGGCAAACTTAAGATAAAATATTATAGTGACATACGTTCAGTGACAATTTAGAGTAGTGAAGCTTATTCTAAAGAAATATCTTTACAACTGAATACAAAAGCTCTCTCATACTTATATGGGAGAGTCATATATCATCGAGAACAAATGATTATGAATCGGTAAACGTGCCCCTGGGCGGTTGGCTGAGCGACATTATTTGTCATCTTTCGTGTTCGTCTTTCTCACGCTCTCTTTATAGTCATATAGTGGAACTGTAAAAACGAGGAAGCTGGGAAAGGTTGTTTTATTATGTTTTATAAGTCTGAAGTAAGAATACACTCATAAACAAATTCACAAATAGGCTACAGGGTAGAAAACTTACGTGAAATAAAGCAACCGCAACAATAAACGTTTCTGTTGGAATTTTGTTGCAATTTGCAATGCCCGTGACGTAATAATTTGACGGCGCTATAAAGTAGGCCCGTGATCGTAAACGGTTCTTGTTTCATAGTTCACTCGTGATACATGGTCTCCAGTCAATTGCTGCACATGCTAAAGACCTTACACGGCTAAAACAAATAAAACGAATGCAAATTAATTATGCGTATTCATTTTTATCTGCCTGCGCGTGAGCTTATAGGCGTTAATGCGGGGCCAAGCAAGCAATTTCAGAAACGTGGCCAGCTTATAGATGTATATGAATATATACTATCTGATAGAACAGGTGATATATCCTTCCATACTCAACCTGAGTATGTTTTTATGCGATATGCGTATATATTCAAATAAGAAAGCATGCCAAAAGTTTGTAGACAGCCAAAGGAGTCGCTTAAAACAATTACGCCGAATACTGCCACCCTTCTATGGGGAATATAACCATCAAGCTAGAACTAAACATGTGGATTTAGATTCTTAGCCATTATCATTCTTTATTCTACCAAGCAGGGCTCTGCCACTATGTGGCAACCAGATTTTCAGGACATATTTTTTTGAAAAAGTATACTTTATCGAAGAAGAACGAAAACAACAACATTTTGATTTATTATTCTAATTTCTTTATTTATTGCAAGAAACTACGTATATCATTTTACCATAAAATGCATAACGTAACACATCAAAAAATCTGCAGAAAACTAAAAGTACGGGCCATATACACCCGGCAATAGATTCACTTTCTTATTTCTTTTGAATATTTAGATAGAACACGAGTCATAAAAGTAAAATCCTCAAACGCTACAGTTTTCACTATACATCATTCGAAGACATAAAATGTTTTAAAATGCAAATTTATAGCCTATAAAAACGTTTTAAACCATTGGTTCGTATGCACTATTTCACATGCCTGTCGCAAAATGTATTGTGCGAAGTCAAGGCGCGGTTTGATGAGGAAAAAAAATCCGCGTGCTCAGTGTAGCAGCGACAAAGACTTTGGGTCATTTCTTCATCTCCCGCAGAAAAGACATTACGACTTTCATATTTATATTACTTTCTAATATTTGACAAACAATCATAAATTTTAAATTAATGAAATGTTCGGCGGTCCTTAAAGATCATGCTAATGAACCCATTTGCTTTTTTATCTTCATGAAGTTTAATGCCACTCACTGTCCACGCGCTATTAAACTTTATTAGATTCATCCCCGCTTTCCGTTGTCTGCCACAAGCACGTGATCACCTGCCACAGGTAAATTCCTGAATAAATGACCCGATGTTTCCTTCAAAGGGACTTCATTTTTCATTCTAGTGGGATGGCATTGGAAAGATTAATAATCAATCTGTAGTCCTTACTATGTACGATCTTTATAGCTTAGAAAAAGGGGGTACGGCGCGGAATTTTACCCCTTGACGTGGGCGTCCAAACACCTTTTAGGCAGGTTTCTACAGTCCATTTAAAACCCCATTCGTGTTACAGGAGCATCAAGTATCAAAATAAGTCGCAGGGAATCATGGGAAATGCACCAATCTCTTGTCCGCTTTGGATTGCTGAGGCTGGGCTCGGAAAAGGTCAAAAGCCACCTGCTTGCTATTTGGAACCAAGCGTGAGGGGAGCGGGTTACGTTCGCCACTCCCAAAAAGCGCCGGGAAACTGGAGTTCATTTCCGCCAGCGTCGTCTTAAGCTTTTTGTGCAAAGGAAGGGAAACTGGGCGACGTCGAATGATGACTGGGACAGCACTGCTATTCTATGTCTATATGTAAAATAGTCATGTTCTCGACATGTGCAGTGTCATATTGAAATGTAACATAATCGAATGAAACAGCTGGTTTCGTTGATTTCATTGTAAGACATTTTAATGTGATAACATTGAAACAAACGAATGAAGACACGGTCGCTTGATGGGCTTTATATTCAAATGAAGTTATGACCTGTTACACCTTCTTAAGTTGCATGCACTAAAATTATTATTATATGATTTATGACATTTTTTCATTTCTATAGTAGGACATTAATAATACTCTGCTCCCCTTTTTGTGAAATGGTCTATATTCTCTGTAAATGGGGATGAATAGTAACACCTTGTTTCAAATAAACCGACGTAATGCTCCTTGTTCTGTCTTTAATTACACATTTCTAGCCAATCTCTACACTGTATTTCGAAATGACAAACGACTCATGAGTATTCCGTGAAGCCTACGTGCATTGTATAAGGAATCCCAAATATAAAGAAATTAAGCCTTCGATAGAGAAACTTAGACGGTGATTTAAAGAGACGAACGTGAGACTAAATTGATTTCCTAGTAAAAGCAAATATTCGTCGTATGTATTATTACAAAATTTAAAAGTATGTATTACTCACTGAGCAATATAGGTAAGAGGCATTTTAAAAATAAACACATATGGAATGTTATGACAAGTAAGGCTGCGTGAAATGTATCACCGCAAACACAAGGCCGGACCCCGTTGCGCTTTGATTGAATTGCTCCAGTCTGCTGCCTTGTGGTAAATAGGTTAGTAAAATGTAATTGACACAGTATGCAAACTAAGAAATGCTCTTGTTTATGCAAAACAGGCGTGCTACAAGCTTTGCAGATTATAATATTTTCACGTTTTAAAAACAATAGTATATCGTGAAATTTCCTCCAGTTTAGAGAGCTTTGGTAAATTGTTTTATCGATTTAACATAAGCTGCCACTCATGCCCTTCACACACTTAAAAATGTTCTCCGACTTATCGCCGTTGTTCTGGAGTTAATTCATCAAGAACAAATATTCCACACGATCCCTTTTTTCTTTTCATAAAGAGAGGCATCAATAATAAGTCGACCACTGTGATATTCTTTATGCTTTGTCTATTTTTCATAACACTGCGGATAGACTTACGTCCAGAGCATGGAAATCTACAGGCGGGAAAAAAGAGACGAGAGATACTATTTTCCCCCTGCTTTAGTTCCAAGATGAATATTTGCTATCACTTGACCCTTGTATATTTACTAATAATCAATCTTCAAAAAGATATTAGACGTGTTAATGTGAAAGGGAAGTTCCTACTCAGTTTGTTTTCAACGTCGTTAGCCAATGTAGCTCGTTAATTTAACCACCAATAGGTAAAGACAGAAATAATATGTGCCCGGGCCCATGGTATATAGTGTCGTATGCAAGCAGGTTGTTTGCAGGAACAAATGAACCGAAACGCGTGAGAATCTGGTCTTGGATCCTAATAAACTCTTTTTTTCATATTGGAAAACTCGATACCAAACATAATCAACTACATCCTCAAAAATCAATTATTTCCCCGCCCCAGCCAGGGTCCAGGGCTACAAGCTGAGAAAGGCCTATTTTTTGCGCTAGTGAGGGAGGAAACTGTACTACCTGTCATTCATTAGGGCAACAAAAACTCAATACAACAAGCAGGAAGCTAGATTAAACCCTCTCATCACACCTGCCGTGCAATTAACGTGGCTTGTTCGTCTAACCCCCTCACTATTTTGAATGGAACTTATCTGGAAGATAAAGTAGTAAAAAAAAGACAACAACAGTCCCTTCAGCTATGAACGTTCATGCATTCTTTGGGTCGGGCTGTTATCAAGCTGTTACTGTAGGTTTTATTCGAGTCAAGATGTAAAAATAAATTACATGCCTGTTCAAATAGTTTAAATTTTCATTAAATATCATAGGGGATCTCTCAAGTGCCTTGCAGCGGTTACAATATTACAGGCTATCTGAGGATATTTAATATTCCTATATCGAAAATATTCTGCTGAAGGGGATTCCACGGGAAGTAAAGCGATGGGCATACCAAATGATCATTTACCCGACTTTCGTCCATGGCACTTCGTAGCCCGTTTTATTGTTTTATTTTTTTTCCACAGCCGCTTTTCCCTTTCGGGAGAAGCAACAGTCTGTGTTCTGGTAAAATACTCAGACATCATGGTGACCGATAATGGAGTTCTGCCCCGACGGCTCGGTAGGTGAATCAACACACTCTTGGACTGAAAAGAACTTGACCTTTTGCCTTTATGTTTTCCACAGTGTTTGTCTAAAGCACAATCGCCTTTCATAGGAGACATGCACGACTGTGACACTTCCCATTCAACAGTGGGATGTTCACAGTCACACATATTGCGATGGTTTTGAATAGCTTATAGGTGTTTGTAAATGTTTATGTGGCTCGGCTCTGCTTTCACCCAGGACCTAGGCGGGTTGCCCCTCACGAACAGCATACAAGCAACGTGTATAAGGCTCCCTCGCGCTGTCAATTTATCTGCAATTGTTACCGGTCAGACGTGATGGCAATACTATGGAGCTAAATAATGAGATTAAGGCTTTATTATTTAGATCAAGCAGTCAATTCCGTCCAGGCCGGCTGCCGGCTTTTAGCCATAGTAATAACTTGACAAGAGGTTTTTGCAGCGCTTTGAAAGTTCAAATATTCAAGTAATTAAACACGCTAGCTCTGGTCATTACGGTAGTCATTTGCTCCCCGACTTTTAGCAGTGCAAATCGGCTAATCGTCTTCGGTTTTTTTATATAAGTCACGTGATTATGAATGAGATTCTTTAAAGATTCATTCAGACATAAATATCCCATTTTAAAAATAAATCGAAACGGATAAACCGATTCAACAACTTGTACCTGCAAAAATGATTGTTTGAAACGATTGTCTGAAATGAAATTAAATGATTATGTAACTACAGTCATCGCCATTTCCATTTGAAAATACTGTTTGATTTTTCCCCATAAAATAACAATTGCAGTACACATGCATGTAACGTTTCACTAACCACTGAGCGCTACTAATGTTTTTGGAAGTGCAATAATGTTCCAATTATATCTCATTTTAAAGTTTAGTACAACTTTTTACTTCCAGTAAGAAAGAAACTACATAGAAAAATGCCACAGGATGCTTTAATGTAATGTTAAATAGATCTGTAGAAGATTTATAGAATGTGTCGTATATTTTTTTAATATATTTTCATTTCATTAAAGGATTCATTTTGATGTATAGAATATAAACAAAAGTACAACCAATACTGAAATACATGAATATTCGGCAATAAATGAATAATCTAAGATATAAAGCATTTTATAACAGCAAAACAGGAATGTTTAATTTAAAAAACTAGTATAATAACTCCTTTAATTATAACCCACTTGTTGACTTGTTAGTTTTGTAACATTTTAAACCATAACTTTTAAGAATATTTTGCAACATCCGCCGTAGATTCAACTTCGTACTTGTGGAAAACATGGAAAACTTGTATTTGTGGAAAACTTCCACATGAGGAATTTATATGAAAAACTACACAACAATCATTTACATATAAAAACTGACAGTTCGGCGAGTTGGCTATAGAAGAATTTTATAACTTAATGTCACAATGTATCCAAACATGTGATTTTCTTTTCTATATAGTAAAGCAAATTGCAATTTAAATATAATTACTGTTATATTGAATTTAAGACAAAACTTGCAACTTATATGAAGCAGGGTAAGAAAACACGGTCAGCAAATTAACATAACTCGTACCTTCGCCGAAATGAAATCATATCTCAAAGAGAAAGGCAATGTGAGTGAGAAATAACAAACTATCAAACCAAACTATCGCTTAAACTGACCAAGGGACAAACGATGGACAGCTGTTCGAAAACATGAAAGGGAGACGTCTTGACTTGGTTATGAATTATGGCAGCACGTACGGAAACGAGCAAGTGGATTTTCCACTTTGACATGGTACATGAACAATGAATTAATTTAAGGCAACATAGGTGTCGTTAAGATGTTAAACTCTTTTTCATTTTTACAATGTCCATTCCTCAATGTAGCACCGACGATTTAAACTTTCTGTGCCGTCTTTATGTAGAATTCAGAACATGTTTTACCATTTTTAAAATGGTCTGAAATGACTTCCCAAGGAATCACCAAAACGGGGATTCTGACTAAAAGTATATGGGATATTTATTAAATTACTCAGCTGCTTCATTGATAGATTGTTCTGTATTGGGCTAAGGTTTGAATGCAAGTCAGCTGGATGTTCCGTGTGTATGTGTGTGAGGTGAGGACTTGGGATCGGTGGGAGGGGGTCTCACAGTACGTCGGAGATTGCGCCAATAATTCAGATTGCGCAGGGCTGAAAAAGTCATTGCAGATGCCCTATATGAGGCACTAAACTGTATTAAATATTCAGTTTATGAATCTATTGCTACTATGACCTGATGTGATATTTCGAAGCAAATTAACAAGGCAGCAGTATAAAATGATATTATTTTACTCGACTTTCCTTAATGATTTTCAATTCCAAGATGCCATTACGACAAATGAACTCGCTGTTTTGTTATAAGATGATCTCCGTGAGTCTCGCGCTTTCTCGAATGAATAATTATTATTAGTCATCTTGACTTCCAGTAGGTCGGTATGGAGGGGAAAATACTATTTAAACCAATCGCGTCGTGTTCCTTTAACTTTTTTAAAGCTCAGTTTAGTTCAGTCAAAACTGTGTGTGTGTGTGTGAGAGAGAGAGAGAGAGAGGGAGGGAGGGAGAGAGAGAGAGAGAGAGAGAGAGAGAGGGAGAGAGAGAGATGTACGTTTTAACTCCTTAAAATAATTGTCTTCGGGATTTACGCCATATACAGTAAAATCCTACAGCGTAGTAACACGCTGCTTTAACGAAACGTTCATAGCCGAACAGCCGAAATGACCAAAGCAACAAAATAAACATTTTTTTAATATAAAAGAGGTCTTCTGAAAACAGGACAAAACTAAATAAAATACAAAATCCGACTATGAATACCAGCATTGTCCGCGCTTTTTACATTTTAAATCACCATATCACGACCCCTAGGAAGAAGAAAACATCAATATCCAAAACGAAATGACATGTTTCTATGGAAAAGCCAGGAATCTGAGAGCATAACAGACTGGTGTAAAAATTCAAAAGATCAAAGGCTTCGCTCTTGGGAGTGTAGATGCTCCTGTGAATCAAAGATGGACAATGCAGACCAGTCTAGTTCTTCTTGAGATCTTGTATTCGACCCCCCAGACCCGTTTCTTAAGCAGGCGATAATGGGCGTTTAGAACAGTCACAACCTGTCACTTCGACCTCCATCTTCCACATGGATAATATGGTTTTGTTGAATGAATTTAGTTTAAAAAGCGGGAAAAAAGCAAAACCAGTGGACCCATCACAGGCATAACGGTCCGCGTGACGGCCATGCCCGCGACAATGACTTGTTTGAAGTCTCATTGAAATACAAACAGCGAGGCTTTATTTAAATTAATACACATACATGCGTTTTCAGGAGAATAATTTTTTCATCAGTTTAATGAGCGTGCGTTCATCCGCTTTCCTTCTTTGTTACTTTAAAACGCCGCAGTTTAAAAAGGAGCACAGTCAGACAATGATTAACTGGCAGAATCGGACCACACGTGTGGCTTTTTTTGCTAGTACTAAATTTAACTAATTGTAAATCATTATTTAAAATCTAGCCCCATTTACCGCTGGACTTGAAGTGTCGGAAATCGACAAAAGATCGTGTTTTATTTTGAACGCTAATTGAGGTGCCTTGATAAGTATGCGTCTGAGGCACAAACGCCGTACGCGGCGCTAAGTAAACAGAGCAGATAGTAGAGTAAACCTTTTGTGGGCGCCTTAGCAGCTGCCCGGCCTCCCTATTGTAGTGAATTAGACTGGCCGCAACCTTCCCGTAGCCCCCTCGCCAATCCAATGCACAAAAACAGATCGGGACGTTCTGCATGCGTGCGCAACACCGTGGGCCCGGCCTACCCCTTTTGATTTCCGCCATTGAAGGCAGAGCGCCGTGGGCATTTTTTCCCCCTGGTAGTGACAATGCTGCTTTGTAATGCATTGGAAGTGGAAAAAAAGAAAGAATTAAGTTTATTTAAAAAATCCTATAAGGATATGAACTACCACAAGAACAATAATAGAGGAAGTAAGTCAGATAAAAGTGAAAGGAAGTCATCTTTTAATAGCTACATTTTGTTTGCAAATTAGCATTTGGGAGAAAAAGTCTTATCTAGTCAAGAAAAAAAAAACGTAATGTTTTGCATAGGAAAATATATGCGTGAAAACTAGCAACTTTTTCCATGAAATTAAATTCCATGTATTATGGCTTTATAATATTTGCAGAAAATGAAGTAATAAGTGGCATCTAAATATGTTTTAAATACTAAAATGGTTAAACGGAAAGCTAACACAGATCGCTGCTCTAATGAAGCTGCCATTTTGCTGCAGCTACAATATTACAGAAATCATAATATAGCTATTATAGAAATTCTTAGGGTGTTGGGATCTCAGGATTGACTATTCCGTTCAGTATGAATTGGTTAACCTGCTGTTATCCACCAAGAAAAGTTTATTTTCCAGAACACTAGATTAACAGTTGCTGTGTCAATGTCTTCACCTTCCATATGCATGTAATGTTACACTCTCCCAGCACGGGGCAGAGGGATGGGGGCGGGGGGGAGGTATTGGGGGCCATGCTGTTACCCAAATATTCAAAAGAGAGGTGCTCCATCATTGACAGGGCCCAGGATGTGAGGCGACGTTTCATTGAGCTTTGATATGTCTCGCATGTGTCTTATCATCCTAATTAAATGACGTAATTTTTCTGGAGACTCATCTCAGTTCTGAATAAGATTCGATCCAGATTTAATCCACATTCAATGCATGCATGTTGGGTGTTTCTGTTTGGTGGTGTATGAATGTCCACGCATATGGTATAGTCCCATACAGGCTTCAGAACAACTCTGTAAAGAGTCATCCGTCTGGAAGACTTCTTAGACGCACATGGTGGGGTCTTCAAAGGCCTGTGCTGCCATCATCCTGAAGATCACGATGCAGGTGTGACACACATCAGACACTGAGGAAGTCCTCAGCGTTGGGAAGTCAGCATTACCATATTTCTGTTCTACATGTCCCAAGCATAAAAGTAAATCCCACACTACTGACAATTAAAGCAGCGGTGAAATAAGTAAGAAAGACCATCTGCTTCCATTTTGTGTGTTGACTTACACAGGCGTGGTGTCAAGCCTGACAAATCAGTGCCCTCACAGAGGGCGTAAAATTTAGCTCAATTTTATGAAGTGGAGATGTGTTTCTGAACTGAATTATACAGAATAGGACGAGGCGCTGGCAGCGTTTGAAATGAATGATGGTTTTCAAAAAAAAAAAACATTTTATTTGAAGGCAAATGCTACTTATGATAAAAGTTTAATCACATCGATCGCGTACCATTGTGACGCTGTGCTGTGACATTTAAGGAGGAAGTTTCATTATCCATTGTCAATAATGAGACCTTTGTGATGTTACATTTACCCAACCAGGACAATTAAATATATAAAAACCAGCCAAATAATGTCTCAGTAATGAGAAATAGCAGAATCAACAGGCATCTTTTTTCCATATTTTTGGAGCAATATCTTAAATGTTATGCTGACTAAAGAAATTTAAGAGAGATTAATCTCACAAATAATACTGTCCACTGAAGCGATCCTATAGAGTAAGTCCACAGTACCTAATAAGTGAAATTTGTAAACATTTTTCTATAGTGATAGTCATAATTACAATTGCGGAAATTGCCTAAATATTGATTCCTATGAATTAGTCGATCGCCGGTTCTATGCAATTGTACTAAATTTTGTTTTTTGTTTTTTTCGCTGTGCCAGTTTGGTGTAGTTACATTTGGAACAGGCTGGAGTTTAGGGCCAGTCTGGACCACAGAGCCGGTCTGTCGCACCCCCAACCCCATGTCCTCTCCCACCCGAGGAGCGGTCACCACGAGAGGCCGCACCGTGGCCCCCACTGCCCTCTCGCTGGACATGTGGAAGTAAACAATCCCTCGCCGTTCATCTAAGGCATCCGCTTCTATGTGGCGCAAACATGTGTTGCGCAAAAGCCACTTCAAAGGTCAGCCAGCGCGGCTTTGAACACTTCAAAGAGGGAAGTGGGACCTCAGCTTGGGTTTTATGGCAGGTGCATGCGGGAGTCCTCGGCCACCCCGGGGTGGTCAGAGATCGCAGCGGCCAGTCCAGCCCGTCCAAAATCTCTTTATGTGGTACAGGAGCATCAGGAGGCCGGGGCCTGAAAGGCTTTTAGGGGTGGTTTGACGTGGCAGACGTCACATCAAGAGTCTCAGGTTTCAGGGATGAAAAAACAGAGGAGAGGAGCAGACACAGATGGACCCTGCGGGACAGACCCTCTAGAAGGACCGTGTGCACCTAGAACCACCCATGGTCACGAGGCCAAGCCGGCGGATCGGTCTGCACGTCGCTGACCTTCGCGTTCTTTGCTTACGCTGATTTGACACGTCGGGGTCCCGGGACGAAAGGAAACGACGCCCTATTTGCACAAGCATGAGTATTGCTACATCGGAATGCTTCATTCGAAGTATCCCATCATGCTCTCCTTTGAAACACGTGCAGACACACAGTTGAGAGGAAGCTTGGCGTCCGAGGGAAGGGTCAAGCCATTTATCTGGCACCCCTGCAGTGTTTTGGGGTGGAGATTAAGGGCCCTTGCTCTAGGATGGAGAGGACATTGTTTACAATCAAATATGCTGCAAACTGACAAAAAGGCAGGTCTGTAGTGTTCCTTGTAGAGCTTGGTACATATCACAGAAAATCCAGTTAACAGGAAGAAGCGTATTTTCACCTCAGAGTTGATGGTAATTCTAGTTCTTTGATTCCCTCTTTTCTGTACCATTGGCTAATTCTTTTCAGCCTACTTGAGCTTTAGCTAATGTTAGTTAACGTTTTTATTTATTAAAAAGAAAAAAACAACTGATCTTCCACTTCAAAGCCTAATTTGTGCAGGTGTTTAATTGGCCGTTTTTGGTTATTTACATAGAGACGCATCATTACGTTTATCTGTTGCATAGTGTTTCACGCGCCGCATATGGACGCAAATGTCTTCCCTGTAAATAGTGTTACGTTGTTGCATCCCCCCCCCCAGCAAAACAGCTGAACTGTAAATAAAGGTTTGAGACGCACTCGCTTTGTTGAGCCTTCGGCAGTAAAACACCACCCGTCCGCAATAATTTGAATTGCCTCACCTGTCTAAGTCGTCTCTGAACACCCTCAAAACATGTGCCGTCTCTTCTGTTCCAGCACTAGGATGCAAGGGAAAGCTCATTTTACCACTAGACGATTAAAAGAACATTACTAAGTCCTTGGGATATCCCAAAGAGATGCATAAAATCGGTTGTTTTCCACTTGGTGATTAATTGAAGTTTTAAAACCACACTTTAGCATGATTTGTTCCACTGTCCCTAGTCATCTCCTATCATTAAAGAGAGTTTCTGAATATCGCTCTTGGAGTCCAATTAAGGATTTGCATCATGACTAGATTTTTCACTTTAATTACCATATATAATGTAGGGTTTGAATTATTTTCTTATTTATCAATCTAGGGAGGAAAAACAGAATTCATCTCGTGGAAATTGCTGCGCATTTAATTTGGTAATGCAACAAGACCAGGCAATACCAACAACTGAAGTAATTAAAGCTTGCGTAAAATAAACAGTTACTAAATTATAGATGGGATATGACGCAATCTGGAAATGTAAATTAATATGTATCGTTACATTGCTGTTACCAAAATTGAAAGGAAATATGTATTTAACTTGTTTTTAATATTGCAATCCATATGTACTGGACAGATCCCACGATTGGCTGATGAACTGCGGCGATCTTGGTCGGTCTTGATCGTTTTCCGCCGCCTGTTGAATCCGACACGTAGCCTGTGGACGCTTCTGGCTGATTTTTTTTAATATATATTATATATAAATAAAAAATGGGTTGGAAGTTATGACGGCTCGTCAGCGGAGGCCGTTCACAGCTCGGCGATCCCAGCCAGAAGACGAGCCCACGTCGTATGTCAGTGTGTCGGTTTCCAGCGGCGGAGTCACCTTACTGTAGATCCAAGAGACGTGTGGAAATCCACACCTAACGTGTCGGACACACGATTAACTACTTTACACCCCACCCGAGTCATCACACGACACCAGCTGGGTTACAGCCATTGTTATATGGCGTTTTTTGGGTGGTGCTGCTAGAAGGAGGCTTGGGTTTGTGTGCGTGTGTTTTTTTAAGGTTTGTGCTTTGGCTTCCTCGTTGTCCTGCTGTGCTCACAGCTGGCAGCATACAAACTGCGACTGAAAGATTGTAAGACAGAAAAACAACTTTTAGACCGTTAGTGTAAATGCCTGGCTGCGAATTTGGTTGGTGTCTGCAAAGGGCACCGCGTATAGGTCCCCCGCGAGGGACAGAGAATCCCGCACGTTATTTGTGTCTATTACGGATAATGCTATTTCGTGTAAATACTGGAATTGGCAAAATGAATGGTCAGCTCTCCAACACACAGAATATGGTAAATGGTGGACATAAGGTACAAAAATGTAAATAAGACTCATTCTTGCATCAGTTTAAAGAAGTTTCATACGTCTCTGATGCAATTATTTGTTCTTAGAGCATACGACTAGGATCAGCCGTGGACCAGACTCCAGAAAGACCCCTGAGTTATTTTAAGCCTAACTAATTCAGCTGATGCTCAACCACGGCCGAAAAGGACCTGTAGCAAGCGATAATCTTTGCTGCCCGCCGCTGTCACGGGCACCGCAGCTATGCAACCTGCATCCATGAGTCCATCTCCGCCGAGAGCGTGTCTTTGACGGGTAAATGGCGTGTTGATGGCAAGCTGTCTTGTACAATCTTGTCACGCGCCGTAAAACACGCACGGCCACAGAACGCTGACAGAACGTTTTAATGGGTTGTTGGCTGCCCATTCCCCGAAGCGATCGACCCTAGCGTGCCTGTATAACGCCCGATACGGTGTAATCCCCTTGGGGGGTGGGAGGGAGGAAGGGAGGGAAGCGAGGCGTGAGCGGGGCGACTGGAGCTCTCAATCTCTCTCCCGCCCTCGTCTGCAGACACCGTGCCGTGCCGGGATGAGCCGTGGAGACGGTTACAGTGCCGGCATGGGGCGGCGTGCGTTCCGGCCCTCCTGCCCCAGCTCCCGCGGGGGGGCTGGCATGATGTGCATCACCGTGACATGGACTGCCATCCCATAATGTCAGTGCCTGAAAAGAGGCTTCCATTCCCTCCATTGAAGATCCAGGCCCCCCGAGGAGGGCAAGACTTCTTATTGGCACCGGTCGTGGCACGGCTCATGGACGCTAACTCATTGTGTCATTCTGGGAAGGGAAAAAATAAAAAAAATAAAACGACCGGATGGGCGGAAGACGAGCGAATGCGGGGGCGGTCGCGGGATGCGGCGCCGCCGCCGTGATTCGATTTGTTTTTAATCGTGTCGACTGCGGCAGGAACGGTTAATCACCAGCGTGAAGGACAAGCCTGTCTGTTTCCGGAGCAGACGATCGCGCTCTGTTTTATCTGAGCGCGCTCAGTACAGGTGTGCGCGCCGGCGGGCGCGTGTCCGCGTCTCTGCACGTTCTGCGGGGTAAACAGAGAGCGGAACCACGTAAACAATTTAGGGGTTTCATCGAGTGTTTTAGGAGCAGCTCGTCTTTGCAACGATACAGCCCTGCTTGGTGTGTGAGGCCCCACGTGAAAGTATGGTGGTTTCCCCCTCCCCTTTCTCTGTGCATTTTATTCACTTGACAGGTTCCTACGCAGGTGCGAGTGTCAGGCAAATTTTCTTCTGCTAAAGGGTGATAACGTTGCATGTAAAAATGTAATAATAATAATACCACACTCATACATTTCAGAAGTATTGAATGCACCATATCTTGTCTACATTCTTGCATTTAATTGATCTGTCAGATCGACGACAAATGCCTTTCTTAAACCAAAATTCTAGTTTTAAGGGTGTGACTGTTTTTTAAACAAAATGAAACTAATAAGCTTAGCTAGTTAGGGAGAGAGTGGGGGTAGAATGTGTGTATCAGTGAGCGGCCACATTATTAAAAACCTCACCAGTGGAATTTGACTGGGACAGATTGGGAATCCGGCACTGAGCACTGGGCCACAATCTGCAGCCAGATCTGCAGATTTATATCTACAGGGAGCTGGGAGGGAGCAAAAATGTGGACTGTCTGGCAGTCCCCCAGGACTGGGTTGGGAGACACTGGTTAAACCTAAAGCATGTTGCACCAGGCTCAGAGTAATGGGCGATCATTGTGGCACCAGGATGCTTTTGGGAAACGGGTCCCAGTTTGGTAATGGCACTGTCAAGGGTTCTGTCTTTGGGGATGTCACTGGTATGATTTATTACAACGGGGGGCCTGTGTAAAAAATGAGTAACACTTCCTGGACCTTCCCCCTGGGTAATTCCTTATAGTTTACTACATGTACCACTATTAAATAAACTTCCGGCTTGTGCTACTGTGTCTTTTATTGCAATGAGGAAACACAATTGCATTGGATTTTTTTTTTCCTTTTTGGTGATGGTCTTAAAATGTGGGCTGTTGCCATGACGATAGCCAGTGAATGCAGAAAATACCAGTCTAAACCTATCCCAACTCCTGGCTTTATGTCTTCAGATATGTAATACTGCATTCTAGACAGTAGAGGGTGTATTGGTTAAAAAGCAAAGGCTGTGTCAATTTAATTTTCTGCCATTGGCTTTTTGAATTTTGTGGACTGAGAATATCTGTCTAAAAGGT
>JAODJW010000043.1:5099056-5112223 GCA_026777045.1 Hyperopisus bebe
TGGGCCCCACCCCCCCCCCCCCCCCCCCCCCCGCAACATCTCAGGCCCTGAGCTGGTTTGACCCCCCTTCAGCTACCCCTTCTTTTCTGTTTCATCAAAGAAAAACATAACATGATGTTATTTATTTCAGAAGGACACAGAGGCGACTTTACGATTCTTCCTCCAGAAATACTATCATTGTTAGTTGATAACTCCCTCAGGCAGGGTTAAGAACGTCCAGCTAGCAGACAGCTCGTACTTACAAACGGACTGCCATAAAGCCTATTGTATTAAAAGAATCAGCTTAAACACAATCGTTCATAATAACAATCGTTTCAGCTCGTGAAAATATTGTATGGCTCTAGTGGTTTATCAGCTTGAGATACAGTACAGTATTGTGCATAGTCACTTTTATTACTGTATAATTATTATTATGCTACTGTATTGTTTCTGACTTACCTACAAATTCGACTTAAAGACAGACTTAGGGACCAGATCTCGTTCATAATCTGGGGGCCCCTTGTAATGACATGACAGAACTTCAGTAATGTCTACTAGTTGTTCTGACCCTCAGCGGAGAGCAAAATGTCTTCCTGCAACTACGTCGTGGTCAACACCCCACTAAAGACGGTAAAGCCGGCATTACTGTACGATGATCCCAATCAGCATCCTGTACCCGGCATTACCTCCTAGGCCCGGATGCGCAAGTGAGATTGTGGCCAAGGACTGGTGGCCTTCCTTCCTTCCTTGAAGCAGTCTCCTCTTTCATGAGACTCTGCATTATGGGCAGAATCGGCGTCTGAGACGGTCCTTTGTTCATGAATATTTATGACACGTTTAAACAATATGTAAAAACCCCGGGCAGACAATGGTAGTAACGGAAGGGTCGGTGGTCGGTATTTTGTGGAGTTCTTCTGCCGCCCTCTCACCGGATAACAGGATTTGAGGTCATGGGACCTACTCTCCTCCCGGCAGGCAGTAAGACCGGCCCCCCGGCCCAAGGCAAGCTCGTCTGGGAGACTGCCTTTCCATACTCGCCCTAAGCTCATGTGAAAAGATGAAACGGCTCGGCGGCCCGGGTTCTGCAGAGGAAGCCTGCAGAGCGTCTGTCTGCCAGAGAATTAGTGGCTTACTGACATTTGACAACAGTTTGAGGACTGCATACCGAAGATCTTTTATTTTTTTCTTTGAAGGAAAAAAAAAAGAGATTGATAAACAAGGCCTCTACAATCCTCTTAGAGAACCTCTGGTGTTATGCCCAGCCTGCATTTCCATCACAATGCTCCGGGTGCTGGAGCAGAGTCCTGTGCCTTTAGCTAGCCAGCTAGCTAGCTGCTGTTCACGGGAGGTCACCGCTTTACTGCTGAATCACGCCGCGGGCGTAGCGGTAAAGACGGCCCGTCTGAAGGATGACGCGGGAGATGGGCTCCCTTTACGGCGCGCCTGGCGGACGGCGGTTAGGCGGCGGGGGCCGGGATGTCGTAAACGTGTCATCTCTCCCCCGGTAGCTTACAAACACGGATCGTATAACACCGCCACCCACCGAACTGAGGTCTTCGCACTGTTACGAGAGGAGATAGTAATATCGTAATATTGTCTCGGAAACTGAGCGACGACAGGCCCCACGTACAACAGGCAGACCGGCGAGTACTGGAATAGAGCCAGTAATGGATCCAACAAATCATCAGTACGCAGGACATACATCACGCCCGATTATTCAACCTCCCGAAAACAATTTCACATTTATTATTACATGTGTATGACATTAAACATCAGCCCCGAAGCCTCTAGCTGCGATTCAGTTGATTAAATATGGTTAGCTGGGGAAGCATTTGGGTTCAGCGAGGAGAAGTGTGGGAGTGCAGCGAGAGGAGGCGATTGGAGGCGTCACCGAGTGCCCGTTTGGTATTTGTGGAAACCTGGGGAGGGACGAAGGCGCCTGGGGCAGAAGAATCACTAGGGAAGGGTTATGAGGGCAGTGATTCCTGCATTGTCTCCCCACAAATGTCTGTCACACCGGGACAACAACATGAGCCAGTTAGTGGGGGAGGGGGGGGGGGGAGTGTTGCTTTGTCCCTCAGGGTACCCACAATAAACAAAAAAGGGCATAAAATGAATTTTTAAAAGTTGCAACTTCACAAGTGTCAAGGGAATCAGCGAAGGGATGGTAAAATGGAATGGTTAGCACATTCATCAAGGAACCATGTTTCATTTCAACAAATGAAATATTATCGGGATACAGATTAATGCACCATTATAAAAAATATATGTTCTATAACCCATTAGACATATAAAATATGATTAATGCCATGATGGTTCGGCAGCCGTAAACGTGCCGTAATCTTGTGCGCGGGTGGGCCCTAAGTACAGGACCTAAGTACAGATATGTGAATCAAGGCGGACACCACAAGGTCCCAAATACACTTCGCCTTGAATCGCACAGCCAGACACAAAAACAAAGCTGCATTAGCCTTTCGGGGGGCGCCCGCCTCCCCATCTGGGCTTTACGCGGCTGTCTAAGCGCGGTCTGCAAGTACGGCATCCCTTCACAGTGCATAAATGAACAGTCAAGGCTGTAGCGTTGCACTGGGAACCCCGACTCTCCGACTGCAGTGTCTTAATGAAAAGCACAAAGCACACATGAATATCAAGTAAACCCTGCAGCCAGACCACTTCTGCGTCGGTCAGTCTCGCGTGATGAGGCGTTTAAAGGCTTATCACTCCTTATTTTATTTACATAACTTGAGCAATATTATTTTCGCGCTCTTGTCCGATAAATCACCCCCTCCGTGTATCTTGTTCCTTAGTTTAGCCGCAGAAAAAAAGATAAAGAAATCAATCATCAGTTTTTTTCTGTCATTACAGACTTCTTCGTAGTTGCGATTCATCCACACCCTAACCCTCCAGTAGCCTAACTGGTTTGTAACTTTAATTAGTCTAAATAAAAATGCTTAGAGTTACAATTTAAATGCATCCAGTGTTCCATTTATATGTATTCAGTTTTTTAATGATTGGTATTTTAGAATATTTAAAAGAATTTAGCTAAAATGCATGAAATAATACGTTTTTTCATGAGAGTCGAAAATGCAAATTTTCCATGCATCATTATATAAAACTTACATAAGTTTGTGCATGTTCAGTTTTTCATAAATACAGTATATCATTTGGTGCTGATGACAACCCAATTTCATATAATTCTGTAAGGAATAGACTTGTGAAATTAGCACGTTTATCGTGGAAAGTTAACGGCGGGCTTCCCCTTTGTGAATACCATGACTGTCGATCTACTAACGCTGGATTTAGAGTCTGATGGTTTCCGCTCCCGTGTAAGCGTTTTTAAGGCCAGACGCACTTCAAATGATAACATTTCCACTAGGGCTCCTAAAGTATCTGACAGATGACAGAGACATCAGGACGAGGCTTAATTGACTGTAAAAAATTGACATTTACCGTACAATATATGTACCGTAATCATTAAGTTTAAAGGGCATATTGATTTTCATTTGAAAGACTATATAATGCATCATTATATACACAAGCAGAGAAGCATACTGCCAGGTGGACAAAATGGGGGGGGGATGGGCGGAATCACACATAAGATATTTACAGCTTACATAATAATCTGATACACATGGCGTAGGACCATGCAGAAGACAGGGATCCCTGACTAGGAACAAGGGCAGGCAGCCAGAAACCACAGAGAGATAGGTTTTTATTTTTCTAAAACATCATGCCGGAGTTATGGCGTTAGGTTTCCGGTCCGTCTCCTAGTAACATAACATACCAGTGCCTATCTAATGAAGCACTGGCCTATAGCTCGATCTACATGCCCCGATACACTTTGAATTGCACTCAGATTGGGCTCGTTTGAAAGCTCATCGTGCAATAAGGTTTCCAGTTATTTCTCGCGTTGTTTTGTCACACAATGTGACGCGTTGCTGATGTGTCATTACCATGATTTAGGTAACGTCTCTCGCATCCTTACGTCTTTATTACCTGGAGTATATTACCGGGGGAAATACGCCGACATGCGCATATCTGTCCCTGTTCCGCGCTGGAGCCGCTGGCCGAGAGGCGGCGTGATTGATGCGGTCCTCTGGTGCCCTCTGATGGCTACGTGTCCGGACAAAGCGACAAGCGACGCGGACGTGGTCACACGTAGGGTCAGCGTGGGACAGCTCAGCGTGCTAATCCGCTGTGTTGATTCATTATAATATATAGCCTGTTTCGCTCTTTAGAACAAAATTAACAAAATTCGCTGCACGTAAACGTTCCAAATGCTTCAATTTTCCCTTTATGGTTTAATATGCCCACGTGCTATTTTTGCCTACAATGAGCCTTATTGCTTTAGCCTTAATCGAAAACAACTGATCAGCTCATATCAGGGAAGGCAGTGCTTCAGTTTCTCTGCTGAGTAACCATGAAAAAGATCTGCAGGCTATAAAGTCTTGCAGGAAAAAAAAATACTCCTGAAAATGATGAGGGAGGTGACCTTTATTGAGGACGGGATTGATTTTAGGCTTCTGGGGATTCGATAAAGTCGCCTCAGGAGGTTCCGGGCAGTGACGAGGACCAAGGGACATTAAAAAGGAGACACGGACAAGATGGGGATGTGAGATTTTATCGCACTTCATTTTTCAGCATTTACAGAAGAATTTACAAGTTCACTTTTTGTGAAGAACTGCATATCTTCACTCAATTTACAACAAAAAGCTCTGTTATAGAAGCCAGGCCGCAATGCTCAGGCATAGCCAATGAAATCTTCTGCAATGACAAGCCAAAATGTGAATGCATTACAGAGAACCCCCTCTAACATACAAACAAAATCAGCCTTTTAAAATAGTGGAAAACATCGCAGAACAAGAAATTGTGCAACAGTCAGAAAAGCATACATCTTTTCACCGACTGATTTTACCTGCTGATTAAATTATTACCAATTTGTACTTTAGTAGTTGAATTGACCTTCAGTGACTATAGTTATGGAAGCCGGGAATATTAATTTGACACTGAGAGTGTTGATTGGTAAGGGAATTATTTACTGGAATCAGATAAACACCCCGAGTGTTAAATTAGCACAGTCAGTTTTGCTGCATTGCGTAGTCTTGGAAAAGGTGTGGGGGTGGGGGGTGGGGCAATGCGAAGCTGGAGACAAAGCTGAATGATCGTTATAAAAACCCGTGTGATTTTACTACTATTTACAAACAATTAGCTGGACTAGTGTTGACTTTATGTAGCTGACTCACTTGCTGGAGACTTGAATTGTTATTCAATTGTTACTAGAGGGGTTAAATTGTACTGTCACCCAAGATTGTGGGTTAAATTAGAAGGGAAGAATTATTGCTGCACTAATCAGAATTGCACGTGTCTTCAAAATCCAATTATGTTTGCATTTCTAATCACATAGTATAATTGCAAAAATAAATAAATCATATTGTTGCTGCAGAGTAACAATGGAATTACCATGGTAATATGGCCTTATTAATCACCAGAATGACAGAGAACATGGGGCAGGTATAGTTCAGCAATCTCTAATTTGAATAATTAACATGTTAAAAATGCTGAGCAATTTTTTTTGCTCCAATCCTGGTTTTAATTTCCAGTTTATTTATGGACTAAAGTTGCAGAAATGCATAATTTATCAGGTGGTTTTACATGCTCTTCCAAAATGACCGCAAATCAAATTATGATGTTACGTTTATTTAGGATTAAAATTTAATGCATCTTGTGATGTGAGATTGATTTTGTAATTGACGCTGCGATTGTGATGCTCAGTCACCGCTCTGGATCTGAGCCGCCTTCTGAATGCAAAGGTCATTTCCAAGGGTTTTCTTTGCTTTTTTTGCTTTAGGAAGATTTAAATGTAGAAGATTTAAAATGTAGAAAGGAGTACATAATTTATAAAACAGACTGTTAAACTATGAATTCAGTCATGTGACCAAAGAACAGGAAAATATGCAGACCACTGAGTTGGTGCAGAGGACCAAGTAATTTGTTAACTGATATGAAATTGATGAGAAGGTTGGGGCAAATGCAGGTTGGGATAAGATAGTGGGCAAAAGCAGGGAAGAAATGTCTCAAATGGGTGGCGCAGTAAAGACGACAGACAGTAAAGTCGGGTGGCGCAGTAAAGACGACAGACAGTAAAGTCGGGTGGCGACAACAGACAGTAAAGTCGGGTGGCGACAACAGACAGTAAAGTCGGGTGGCGCAGTAAAGACGACAGACAGTAAAGTCGGGTGGCGCAGTAAAGACAATAGAATAGATAAGGACTGCAATTTTGGGTCTTGCTGTCAGAGTGGAGCACAGGGCAGTACAAAACGAGGCTACCCTGGTCTTCTCGCTAGGGGATGTGGGGAGGCTGCAGAAAGGCCAGCCTGCATGGGGAGTCTGGCATGTGGCCCCTGACACTGCCCCCCCCTCCACCTCCAACAGCTGGGGGGAAAAGTAAATAAAGGGGGAGCCCCCCTGCCATGAGGCTCATCCTGTCTGTTCTTTGTGGCTACACCTTCACGAAAGCCTGCCTTCACTGCAGCCGCCACTGCCGCTGTTCCCACAGAAGGTCACGGCTCTGCCTTTCTTACCCGCTTTTAACCTTAACACGCCGGTAAACAAAACATATCTATTTATCCTGGTCACCCGGCATGGTTCTCGTTTGACTTCAGACATTCCCTCCCATGAAAAAAGCTCAAAACTCGGAGCCGGTAATGAGGTCCAGAGGCATGTTTCAAATGTGGGAGGGAAGAAATCTATAAAAGCAGCGGGAACATGGTGTTAAAGTTACGCTGCGTTGGTAGGGGCCTAAAATTCTATTGACCATGAGCGTTCAAAATTCTCCCTATTAAAAAAAATCCAACACTTTACTTTCTGAATGCAATGGTGCGATAGTTTATTCCCGACACCTTTGAGGGTGTTCTCTTGGTAAGTATTATAACTAGTATAGGTAGTTCAGGCTTTGCAGAACATTGACACCCCTCCCTAAGTTACCCCCCACTTTTAAAAGCAAATTTCAGCCGCGTGTTCTCAACGTGACGCAAAGGAAGTGGCGAGTTAAATATACGGGTCAATGCATCTGCGTATTGCTACCGCCCCCCCCCCCCACACATACACACATTTCCCCACCCTCTTGAGATCCAGCCAGCTAAAGCGGACTATTGGAACATGTTGCCTCCTCCTTGTACAGGTCAGTGAGGGGTCTCCCCTTATGCCGATCAAGCATTACAGCACCGGAGTTAGATGCTAATCCTTAAATTAGCCTGCATCACAGACGATGACTCCTGCTAACCTGGAACATATAGAAGTTTTTCATATTCACGTCTTCCATGGCTTCCGTCAGGCCAGACCGGCAATTCCACACCGAAGCACAACACGTACCCAATCCTCTCCATCGAATAAAGATCATCTGTTTGACAGGTGACGTTCGAATTGGACTTGCGCAACTTTGAAACTTCTACCACTGGCAGATATTAGCACTGGAGGAACACTCCCACAGCCCAAATTGCCCTTACCTTCCAGCACCGTAAACCACAGGGAGTTAAGTGGTCTCAGACATTCATGGGGGTCTCTTTATAGCCTGGCGTACTGGCCGACCATCTGTCCATTTCCGGAACTTCCGTTTCCGCGGAAGCTGCAGAATGGTCCCTCTCATCTGTTAGCTCTGAAATAAACCTAGGCGCTAATGTGACGTTTTTTCCGTCCTTAGGATCATAGTAATGAGCCTAACTGATCAATTATTCCAGAACCGGCTCAATTGGTGTGACAGCCAAACCTTTGCAGAAGGAGGTAAATCGTTATAAAGGACTGCCGTGTTGTTCGGGCTCCCCGAATCGTATCGTCTGAGATCTTGTTACGGAATCGGTAGCTTAGCATCCGTCTAGACTTGTTTTCAAGAGCTTAATTGAATAAATCGACTCTTTAAAAAGTATTAAAAGAAACACGCAGCGGAAAGACGTGATAATGGCACCTAGAGTCGCGGGAAGCGGGCTGGCACGAAATCTGAAAGGCTGTATCACAGAGACCTCTTTTGGTTTATCATGGCGACTGAGAATAAAAATCAGACTCGCGCTTGATGGCAATTTTGTTTGAAGAAACACGCGACGGCTGGATTAGAGCATGAAATAAGCTCTCCTCTTTCATCTGATAAACACCGAAAAAAAAAACTGAAGCATAATGGCTCCTTTTGCTACCTTCCCTGTGATTATGCTAACAAGTAACGTGCTGGGAAGGGATTAAAGCAGGCGACCAATCAGTGACAATGCCTAGTCGCAATGCTCGACTGAAGAGATATAAGCCACGGAGATGAAATTATTAGACCTGTCCCCCAGGGGGGCCTGGGGGGCCCAGGGGACGTTGTCATAGAGAGGCTCGCCACGGGACGCTCAAGTACAGGCAGCTCTTGGTCACTATTATGAGGCCCACAATGACATACCCAGCATCTTTGGTTGCCCGGACGAAGGCCTTCCCCGCAAATACTCCCGTGACAGGTTCTACTTAGTGTTCATCAGGCCTCGCGGAGGCCACGCCAGCGCGCTGAGTAAAATTCCCCATGGGGGGCGTCCTCTCCGGGCGCCAGCAGGGAGGCGGGCACCTGCCGGAGCTGAAAAGGCAAGACGAGAGATTAAAGGGGCAAGACACATCTCACAAATAAAAAACCTATTCTTCCCATTTTTCCCTACCTTGACAAGAAAAAGCCAAGTATATAGTAATGGAAGTCAATGGCATTAAAAAAAAAAATAAGTTGCAGATGTGCTTCGCTACCAAAATGTCACCCCCTGCTGGCTCTCCCATTCTCTTCCGTCCCTATCGGGGCTCAGTTTTTGATACTGCGGCTGTGCCGACGGAGTCGTGATACAATGGGTAACACAGAAGATGCATATGGCGTGATGCACGGCGTAACGCGAGGTGATTTGGATTGTCTGGTCAGGAACAGGAAGGTCTCCTGGCAGAAGAGGGTGGACAAAATAAGTAAATAACCTGTGAGCAATATCTGCTTTGCCCTGAAACGTGTGTGCTTTTCAAGATCACGTCTTAGCTCACCACATACGCTCCAAAGACCCCAATAACGGTCACCCCAGGTGATTGATAGTACGGTCTTCTTGTAAGTCTCCCTGCGTATAAATGTTTCAGCCACGATTCTGGGTGGGGAAAAAAAAATACAAGCAGCTTTTCTGATGCCCTGTTTTGGCTAAATCACAAGCAGTGAAGTGAGGTTAATATTTTGGGTTTTGAAAAGAGAAGCTACTGCTGTATTACAGCCAGTCCGGTAGGCCTCATAAACACTGAGGTAGGGAAGTATATCAGCGTCCTCAGGAATTGTTTTTGTGATTAGATTTCCAGATGAAACAGCTTCACTGTGAAAAAGAGCCCTTGTTCTCTCAGGCCATATGGTTCGCTGTGTCACTCTCAGATCAGCTGACCTCACTCTCCTAGGACTTTCAGAAGCCTCTCTCAGAACACACTGAAGCAAACATCCATCTGGAGCTTCCCTGGGCCGTATCTCCCCTGCCAGTACCCTGATGCCACTTTCCGTAGCCAGGCCACATCACCAAGGACCCATACATTATTCTCAAGCTATTTCAGGAACTGTTATGCTCCAGGTATATTAACCAAAAAATGTGTGCATTCCTACTCTTACGTTCTAAGCATAAGGCGTAAAGACAACAACTGGGAATGATTAAGATATTTTAAGACCGCAAATGGGGTGCTGTGTACAGTGTCAAGTCCCAGGGAAGTAACTCTCCGAGAGATATTCATTGCTTTAGCTCAAGCAATTACATCAGCGTCCATCACGGGAATTCTCAGCTTGAGGTTTGTTCCAAGCAATTACGATTAACGTTATAGTTATTAATTGAAGTCATTTTCCACAACATCGGGTATTTTTCTGTCTCCCCAGAGATCTAATGCTCTGTGAGGTCTGTGAAGAATATTAATAAAAGATTATTCCTAGTGCCCGTCTAGATTTTCCATTTTTCTTTATTCAGTACCCTGGAGGTCCAAGGGGCAATCTCAGTGGTCAAAATAAAGGGATGCTTCACATCTGGGAAAAGTGTTCTTCCGGACTAGGAAGAGGAAGACCTGTCTTCAGTCACGGCACAATGGAGGGTGGAACGGAGGTGAGGGCAAAATCCAAGGTCACCAGTCCAAATGGGCTCGTCCGGCTGGCAGAAGATAACGGGATTAGCGGATTCCCCCTCGATACACTTTTCCAGTTCAAAACGAAACATCCTGGTCATTTGCTAGCCAGCAATTTTCCATCCGTGTGGGATTTAGCAGTAGGACACGTTTTATAAATCTGGATCAGCGAGAAGATGGAATGGCGCGTTCTTCCATACTGAGATGTTCCGCAGAAACAAAGAACATTAATATATTCACCCAATAAATAAATAAAGAAAGAAGCAGTACTGAATCCATTTAAGTGTTTTTAATGAGCACTCTGTGATCCAGCCGTGGACAATTAAGATAAGGTGAGTAAACACCCACTGACACAACATTTTATATATGTGTATGCATATGATTAGTATATGTGCAAAACATAAAACACGCCATATTAGAACTGAGGACACCTACAGGCAGGAATGGTGTTACACATTTTGGGCCCCATGAAAGCATATTACTTTAGGCCCCTAACTAAGACCAATTTCATTATACTCTTAAGGGCCCCTGTCACTCAGGGGCCCCTGGGATCATCCTAACTATCACCCGTTATGGTGCCCCTGCCTGCAGATTCCTTCTGTGTCAGTGGGGATCCATATGGCTTTCATGAAGACCGAACAACGTTGTCTATGTAAAAGAGGTTGAAAACATGGCTTTGGAGAAGGGAAGCTAGCTACAGGGAAGGCTGGTGACAGGAAAGGAGACCAGCATGGGATGATCTGTTGTCTATTACATGTAGGGAGTGTGTATTTTGGATCCTGGTTGGGGACCGACTGCGGTCAGGGTGTGGTTGGGGCAACGGTTCAAATGATGTCGGCCTCCTGATGTACGTTCGGATGAAACCCGAGTGCTGGTCCTCCCAGAGCTCGCCTGCAGGGCCCAGACGGTATGACGAGCACGCGATGGGGGTTTCCGGCACGGTTCTGACCCGTTCTGAAATGCACACGTGTACATAGGAGCACAGCGGTGAGTCTCCCTCCTGAATGTTATTACAGGGGGAAGGAGCAGAGTCAAAAAAGCAGCCATGATGTACGAGCAGGGCTTTGAAATAAGTAAGTCCTCTCACTCTGGCCGCTGAATATTGGCCTTGGCATTTCTGACAGAAGCATCCATCATGGATGGGGAGCCCATCCAACAGGCTGAAGTCGTCCGCCGCCTCACCAAATCAGCCGGATTAGGGAACAACAAAAGTAGATGGATGCTCCATGTCAAGTGCCTTGATTCATTCACCTCTGCCGTACTTACTTTCTTCTCCCCTGTTTCCTCAGTCCTGACAGCATCATATTTCAGCTCTGCACGCAACTGCTTTAACTGTAATTCGCACATTATGTGACTCGGGCAAATCAATAGGAATGCATTATGGATAAAAACAAAAAACGATGCATCACAGTAAATACGTCATTTATATCATGACAAATGCACTTCGTTTTATTTACTGTATCCGATTTATGACTTTTAAGTTGACCTTTGTACTTTTAACCTCCTCTGTGGAAGTCAGTTTTTGAACATGAACTGTCATTTCTTTGGTATACATAATAATGCCGCGTGAGATGGATCCCTTGGCCAAGAAACCTCCAACTGAATCATTTCAGTCAAAATTTGGATTTTCTCGATTGACGCTACTGCAAAATTTATTTACCGAGTATAAAACCAGTTATTATTTCATATATTTCTCTTTGGGTGGGTAGATTTGCAGAGAGGTGTTAATAAGGCATGATTCCTAGTTTGTTTGGATGATGCGCCTTAGCACTGCTGACGGCGGTCGTTCCTGCATGCTGCGTGGAAGCAGCAGCGCCCTGTGCGTCCTATCAGTGCTCCGTCCACCGCATCGAGACCTCCCCTCCTCCCCGCGTCCCGGCCCTGTACCGCAGTACCGCGCTGCCAATCTCTCGTCAGCAGCGCCACGCTCCGCGTCGGGAGATCGCGCGTGGACTGCCGATCCCCCTTGGCGAACCGGGACTCGCCGCAGCCCGGGCCAAGCCGGTGACATCAGCGCACATCCCTCCTCCGCGGTCGATCCGTGTCCTGCCAAAACCCTGACGATGGCAAAGCTATACCTTAGTGATACGGTGTGTGGTCATCCATCCCCTCAAGCGCAAGCAATAAATAAATAAACAACAATAAATTAAGATCTTAAGGGGAAAAAATGGGTGTGAGAATGGTAATCCTGAAAATTTAAATAATGACGTGCATAAATGCAAATGTGAAAGTTATTCCTTTCACGGTAACCTTCCAAGGTAACCAAATTCACAAAAGTATATTTGAATATGACGACGACACGCAATATATTTTATATATATATATATATATATTCCCCCATTTCCTAAATATAATCAAATTTGAAAATAAAATTAAGTCTCAAGAATAAGTAATCTCATACGTATATATTAATCAGATAAATGTTAAAGTCGCTTTCTTATTTATTTACATTTGTAGACTAGATATCATGCATTATAAAACTAGATATCATGCATTTTAAATCCATATAATTGTATCAGTAAATAATGTAATCATTTTAAACGTAAACAGTATTGCTATAATGATATAATACAAGTATTAGATTAATAGAAAATTGCGATTTATTAAAGGGTTCAATATTCACTAATTATACACTTTTACATAAAATTATTACGATTCATGAAATTATTATATGAAAACCCGTAAAACTAACAAAACCAAATGCTTCATTTAATAAATATATATAGATTCTGCAATTACTTTTACAAACCTTGATTTATTAAAACGTAGAATTTGTTACATGCAAAAACACTGATGATGATTTTAAAACGAAGCAATGTAAATATATATCTGCACCTGCTGAAGTAATATTATCGACATTAATAACGACTGCGCAGTAGTAATCTCTCTGCTCAGCGTGGTTCTTATCCTGACAATTAAGTTTTATTGCATAGGAAAGTGATACAATTTTCTGAGGGGATAGTTCAAAGAATGATGAGATCTTATAATTCACTATTTCACATAGTATTACTATAATTGTGATGGTTAATGTTACATTGTGCCCCACGCAATTGATGGGTT
>JAODJW010000043.1:5112323-5133566 GCA_026777045.1 Hyperopisus bebe
TTTATTATCTATTATTTCACCGCTTTAAAGAAATTTCTGAACACGTACCAGGGAACTCCTAAGTCATAGTCCCGAAGGCGATAAGCACTCATTTTGTAAGACCAAATCGCTCGAATTCAAAACCAGCTAAAATGGAGAGTAATTTTTTTCCATTTTAAGAACTAACACGCACTGAAATATGGCCTTGCAGCGCCCTCTATCAGTGACACGTGGTATAGCGCCTGAAGAGTCTCTATTCGACTGTCAGTCTGCTTCTGCAGAGATTTAACGCAGACCATGAAAGGCGCTTCTTAAAAGGTTTCCTCAGCTGTGGCTGGGCCTCAGTTGGCAGTAACCCATGTTACAGAGGCCACAGTTATGGCATCCTCAGAAGGTTGCCTCCGGAGGAGGCGTTGTCAAGGAGGAGGGCATGGCCTCTGAAGTTTCCCACCTTCCCTGAACCATAGCCGCGGAGCCTCCACGGGAGGTGGGCAAGCAGCTTTGAAAAGTAACACCTTTGTTTTTCCAAGTGTTGGGAAGAGACGAAGCGCGATCGGCAGATGGCACAGAGGTCCCAGAACCCTTCACCAAACACAGATGGAGATGAGGCTCTTTGAACTGCGCGGAGGATCCGCGGCGTCCGCCACTCGACGGCTTCAAACCTCCCGCCATTGTACGATCAGGTGATGACAGCACAGTGGGGAGCGAGACTTACTGTTTCATCAGGGCCACGGACGCTGCTCGGCAGTGGAAGAAAACCAAGTTGCGCGTCGGAAGACAAGCCGTCAGGAAAAAAAGAAGAAAAAAAGTCCGTAAAGAAATAAAGCTGTATGTTTTACACTTGCTCTGGTGGAACATCACGCCGAGAGGAATCGAGCTACATAAAACCCCGGAAAGTTTTTTTTTCCCCCACAGATCGAGCAATACATCAAGTGATGGTTCCTCTGGTTAATGTGCCCCATCTCACCAATGTTATTAGCTTTCGGACCGTATTAATTACTTTTCCAGTCCAGACACGCAACCGTCCTAATGCAACGAAAGCTCGTGTAAGCTTATTATAAAAGCACGCGGAGATTTAAAAGCTGCTTAATCATCTTTTTAATGTTAGAAGGATAGCATTGGTGACCGCCAGTTCTATTCGAGAATGCAAATAATAGTTTGTGTGTAAAGCAGTATGTACACACACACACACACACACACACACACACACCCCAACAGCACGTATGTGCCAAGGGTGCTTTATGTTTCGGCTTATACGACATGACAACATTCTGCCTGTAGGTCAAAATCTGTGGATCCCACGGCTTAGAGGGCCCCCAATCCACCAGATAAGCCAAATCCCCCACCCCCACTGCCCCCCTCCTTCCAGTCAACTCTGGACGAGCAGCCTGTCCTGTGCCAGGGGGGCCTCTTGGGGTGACACTTTGCAAAAATTGGGGTTTAGCTGCCCAAAGGTATACTATAAATAAAGAAAAATAATCAACTCGTTTTTTTGTCAAAAATCTCAGGCAAGCAAAGAAAAAAATAAAACGCAGAAGTGTACCAATGACGACAATTAAGTAGTTTAATAAACTAAAAAAATGATAATGTATAGTTAATAAATTTTCTGAAAATTCTGTTGGTGTGCGATGTTTTGTGCTTTTTTGTTTGTTCTCCAAATAAAATATGGATAGGCCTATGTAAAGTGGCATCCAAATTATGAAGCATGCACGAAAAACCCGTGCACGCGACGCAGGTTTATCATCGCGAACCAACGCATCAAGCGAGTCGTGTGAAGCTGTACATCCAAGCACCTGCCTGCGCGGATTTTCTAATTTCATACGTGTTTCTGCTGACATCAATACTGCCTCGGAACCCAGTGGCGTTTGGATCGTTGCCAGGACAATTATAAAGTCGCCTTGGAAACCGACGTCGGATGACAGTGTGAAGCTCACTGTCGGGCCGCAGATAACCGCACAGAAAGTCGCACCAAATGAAGCGCGGTGAGACTGCGCTCCGGCGTGTGTGTGTGTGTGTGTGTGTATGTGTCTGTGCGGCGGGACAGCTGCGGCTGTTCGGCAATCAAACGGAACCACCACTGCGCTGATTTTCCACCCCAGATTTCCATTTCAAAGCTGTCCTGCATTGTTCCCCGCGCACAGTTTCCTGACTCTTCGTTGCCATCGTCACCGCGGCATCCCGCCTTGTTTAATAGCAATAATCCCGTGCGCTAAGAGAAAATGCGCCCGTGCCAAAATTATGATCATGCTACACGCATGGGCTCCCGGTCAGCTAGGCCAAAAGTAACATATAGTCATTTTATGCTGAAACTGCAGTTACTGTATCATTTTAGCATCGATCTTTTTTGCAACTCATTACCTGGTTTGCATGACAGTCTCATTAGGGATGAACTCTGCGTTACCCAAATGAATATAAAAGCACATTTCCAGTAAGCTTGGCTTCATTCATGTTGGATTTCCTCTGCCATTTCTCCTCCATTTATTTAATCGGCAAGTACCTACCTGCACTAAAATAATTCAGATGGCCCGTATTGTTATTTATTGTTGGACTAGAGCTTTGATATAAAGTGCTCTGGAGTTCGGTGTATGAAATAAGGCACTTGGTTTGACCGCCCCCCCCCCCCTTCGAAATTTGCTTCAGCCCCCCAGTCAGTGAAATCGACCACGGGGATGGCATATTTATGTGCATGAATGTAGCACATAATAAGTGCATCAAATACAGAGATTATCAATTTGAATGTATAATTAGTCAATGTGGTAAATATTGTGCTTGAAATACCAGACTTTTTAATGCATTGTTCAATAATACCCCATGGATGTTTTGTCATAGAAATGAGGTGTTTAGATCGTCACTGTGGCTTTCATAGTTTTACTCATCTATTCAACTCAACATGGACACGTTATGCCCAGGTACAGAATAGTGAGGTTCTCGCACAACTTCAGTTCCTTAGCCAGTGCGACCCCTGGTGGCATGACTGTGTATTCTTGCAAATAAGCTGGTTTTGATTCTCATCATTTAAAAATCCTTTTGGTCAGACATACAAACAGAAAAAAAATCTGGGAAGGCTTGGGGGGGGGGGGGGGGTTGTAGGCCTTCGTGGGGCCATATGTTTAATCCTCGGCATAACACTTAGCCCTCTTGGGACGTTAAGAAGGCCATTCTTTAAAAAAATGCTCATCAGCTGACTTTTCAGGAGACGTCCAGCGCCGTTACGCCCAACCACTGCAGTCTGATCAGCTCTTTTCTTTACGGTAAAAGGTCAATGTCAAGTATGCAAGCAATAAAAAGCTAGTCCACCTACAAACGGCGATGAAGATTGACATAACATTTAATGCTGTATAATGCTGTAGTCCGACAAGACATCTTCCTTCACCCGTTCAGTACTGGGGCGCAGCGTTGTACAATAACAAAACATGGAAAATGTCAGAAACCCAGGCAGACTGAATAACTTAGGACAGGCAGAAAATGACTACAGAACTGATCTAAATTAATGCGACATTCCAATTCAAAAGTCAATCAATTCTGCAGCAAAATTCCTATTTACGTAGCTGGTATTGCAGATACATATCATTAGAATTACTGTAACAACTTACATCAGATGATCCGAGGACTTATGTCCTAAGTCTTAATCACGCTCGAAATGGTATTTAGCAGACAATTAAACTTTCACAAACAGAAAACTAACACCTTCGGTACGTGTAAGACTATAGCTTAACATTTTTCAGTCTGATTGCGTTTCAGCGAGCGATATAAATGCTCAGAATGCTTCGCACCGTATGATAAATAATTCCCCTGAAAAGCACAACATTGGCAGATCTATTCTAAATTATGCATATGTAGTCTGAATAACGTCGTTAGTCATTTATTAATTAACCGTGCCGTCGTGGTTGTATCTGACTTGCCTGCCTCATCTGCAGTGAAATCTTCATTTGTTCTCATTAGAGCATTGCCGAAAAATCAATGATTGCCTTCTGGGGAATAATTTATTATTTAAAACAGTCCTAATAAGCCTCGTCCTGTCATTCCCAGCAATTTCCATGAGCGAAGACACGCTTCCCCGTGCGGTTTATTTTTATTTGGAGTCATTGTGCATACCGATATTGGAGTTTCGTTTGACTCATTGCGAGGGTGCCTTGTTTTGTACAATAGCGGATATGTTTAATCATACTCACTACTGCATCAAGAGAGCAGTGTTTGTTTACTGAAAGAGTCGATTGTGTTTCCTCATCCGATCCTCAAATGAGTTATAAAACTGTTACAAAATCATACAATTAAAATGTTTGTTCTTTCATTTAAAAGTTCATACACGGGGGTATAATTAATGCCACGGTATACGTATTGAGACATAATGATGTTGTGTGAAAGCATCAAAGCACTTGTTCGTTCGTTAGGTATTTACTCATTAGCGTGTAAAAAGCCGCGCAGAAATGACTGCCGCACCCTGACTCGTTGCTGAGCGGACCACGCAGTGGCAGCAGTATCAGCCTGCTTTAGTTTAAATCGCAATCTTTGGCTGCTACTGCCTCTTGTGTCAAAAAATGGCATTGCACTCCGCCGTTTAATAAATCGAATGTATAAAAAATAACTGGTACACTCTCAGGAAACAAGGTAAATATCTGTACCTTTGCTTGTCACTGGGGCTGTACCCCTGTAATTGTACTTTTTAAGGTACATAAATGGGCTCTGAGGAGCATCCCAAAGGTACAGACAGCATTAATGTACTATCAACGGTATAGAAATGTTACTGAGACAATATCTGTACCTTAAAAGGCACAATTACCTACAGCTAAAGGTACAATTGGCAGACCCTTGAAGGTACAGATTTTTACCTTTTTTTCTGAAGTACTTCTTAGTTTAAAAAATGTTGCATTTCTGTTTTGCTTAAGTCCAAAAGTTCAGAGCTATTCTTTGGGCCTAAATAACAATAATATTAAAATCCAAACTTGTTTTTTAATCCAACTCTTACCTACAGTATAAGTTTATTTTTTATGATACTGATCACGCACAGCAGCGGTATATAGGCTTTGTGCTGGTTAAGAGCACAACCTTACAATTTGAATGCTGTTGGTTTAAGTACCTGAAGTGATTCAGACAGGCAGGGGTGTCGGAAATAACAGGGACGGAGAGAACGCACCCCCCCCAATATTGGTTGATTCCCGCCCCCCCTTCTTCCCTCAAAATGCACATGGACCGATATCTATTTAGGAGTGAAATATATTGGGGGGGGGGGAATCAAAATGCGATATTTTTGGGTTTTGCAACCGCCGATCACCTTTTGCTGTTTAACACATTTCTGTCATGATACAGACGAAACGGATAAGATGAGCGCCTTTCATTATGAATCCGCACGCTGAGGTCAATTTGCTGTCCATGCAGAGCGTAAAGACAACAACACATACCTAACGGAGATTGTAATCCTATATCAGACAAAATAATTTTATTATATGGATCAATTTTTTTTAAATTTACTATTTTAGTTGTAAAACTGGACTGGAAAGTGTTAATCTTATACCGACAATTGAAAATTATCTTAAAATCTTTCTTTCGTCGCATCCTTTCACAGTGTGACTATTGCATGATCGCCCATTGAAATGTCACGATATACGGTGAGTGACAGAGGGCCTAAAAAAATGGAACTTAATGAGATTGGTCTGGGAGGGGCTCAAAATTTAAGGGCGCCCCAAGATTTTAATGTGACTTTCTTACTTCAAATACACACACGGATAAATCTGGTGAGGTTTGCGCCAGGCTGCAATACAGAAAACAGCCTGCAGGTGTTGCTGTTTTATAAACGCCCCAGATGTCACCACGAGGGACTACTAATGTAACTACAGTTAATCGTGGAAAAAAATATATTTTTGCCTTCATTGTGCCGAAAATCATCCTCATCATTCTGAATGTGCCTAAAAAAGATTCTGAAGACATATTGACCTTGCAACGTTAGATATATAGTCATTGTATGTGTGCATACAAAGTCGTTGTATGCATATCGAAAAAAGCATGAACGAGCACTTATATATTAGTCCCAAATATAGACACTGCGGCCCAGATATCAGAAGATTCAGTGGCTCAGAGAAGTTTCTAGGATCTTCTGTCTTTTTCTTATTGCAAGTAAACGAAGGAATATGCAAATGAGGTTGCTGGCCAGACTTCTGCTGC
This sequence comes from Hyperopisus bebe, assembly GCA_026777045.1. Taxonomy (NCBI): domain Eukaryota; kingdom Metazoa; phylum Chordata; class Actinopteri; order Osteoglossiformes; family Mormyridae; genus Hyperopisus; species Hyperopisus bebe. The sequence continues at coordinate 5,118,462 of JAODJW010000043.1, forward strand.
CAGTTTGCAGACCTTATCGGCTTCTGCACATGCACTGAGCAATTCGTCCGACAGAGCCCTTAATTGCCTTCCCTGAGCCGACTCCAGATTCTCCTTACTTGTCTTGGCTCTGTTCATCTCTGCTCGCGGATGACTCCAGTACCATCTGCTGCTGAAACCTGGCTGTTTCCCTGCACTGTCGTTGATGTATATCTTTGTTGCTCCTTGCACTGTAATTCTACTTCAACCTGGAGAAGGACCCGAAAGAAAAGGCTCTACAGACCTTGTGTGACACCTGCAAGGAGCAACGGAAACAGACCTAAAAGTCAGTCAAGGCTGATAACGGATAAGAAGCAAGTCAGCAGCTGTGGCAGGAACGACTCTGGGCTCAAGATGGAGTCCAAAGGCATTTATGCCCAGTGTCGACACACGTGGGCCTGGGGTTGATGGAGCGTAGCATTGCAAGAACCCTGGGCTCCCTGACGGCTCACTTCTCCTTTGCCACTGCTGCCATGGTCAGGCCCTGACAGGCAACTAGCCTGCTATACCACCCACACTGAACGTAGCATAGCTCTGATCTGTACCCTGCTGGAATCTCCGGTTGTGTGATTACAGCCACTAAGCAGATGTTTTTCTTTAAAAGCTCATGGCCTCCAGAAAGGCATACAGAGCTTCTCTCCTTAGGCAATGGCCAGAAATACAGGGAGTGCTAGAGCTCTTTCTAGGATTCCATGGGATTCTGCCCCTCCGATGGTAGAGCCTTTCCAGGACGTCCACGAGATGGACGCCAATCTCTCTGGCTATTATGCCATGTTGCCAGCTGGACATCAACCAGTAAAGGCTCCAATTATTCCCACACATCCGCGCGTCACTCTCATGCTTCCCGCCGTCCCCAGGATCTCCACAGAAACACAGATCATATTTTAAGTATAAAGTATACAAAGATCAGTTTAATTCTGGGATGAAAACGGTTGAATTCAGCTGCTCCTTGTGACTATTCTGACACAGCAGGTGCCACACAAATTCAGACTGAATCTAAAGTTATACTGGTATGGCATAGCCAAACAAAGTACAGTACAAATGATTGCATTGAAATATAGGAAGTGTGTGTGTTTGGGAAATAGGCGTCTGTGTGCATGGCACGATCACCGTGGTTTAAATTCAGTTCATTGGCTCCTCGGTGATTTGCAGTAAGATCTAAACTGATGTGGTACAGAAACGACACGTTTACATTTTATGTTTTGCCCCGTTGAACATAAGCCCTTCCGAAGACTTACGACTAGAAGTACTTTAAAAATCAATATTGTAGGATGTTTTCCAATATAAATTTATACCGATAAATCGGTCGAATACATTAACCCGCCTTATTCGCGCAGTATTGCCGTAAGAATATGAAAAGTGTTGAAATTTAAAATACGAAACGTTTAATTGATTTCTATGAAGTTTTGTCATGATTTTCCAGTCCATATTCGATCATCTGATTTTATTTAAGTGAGTTATTGGAAAACATCCTAGAATGTTTTTAATGATAAACACTTGCTTGAATTTATTGTAATATAACTCGCGCGGTGATTTAGAATATTTCACTTGTATAATTCCTAATTAATCTTTTAAAAAAACACATAGTTAAGCGTGTGACCACAAAACGCTACGGGGCTCTCCTCCTCTCTAACGGGGCGTATAAGGACTGGGAGCTGCAGTACGTCTCACTGGAGACCGAGGAAGTGAAGATCTCCACCTTCTTAGCCGGTGAGTGAGCTCCTTATTATGGCCCTACTCATGTATTCAGGCATAACATAACCCTGAGGATGCTCCGTGTTATTGGCCTTATAATGCATTTGTGGCAAAGGCAGTAGGCACTGGGCAGTGGCGGTTCTAGATTACTTCAGCTTTTGGGTGGGTTTCAAGTTGTCAAAGACAATCTTGAAAACCGATAACTTATTTCTGCAGTGCTTTGCAGTTACATTGTACAGTTTTTACAAACATGTAACTTACTCTGATCTCTCTAAACTGTCTTGCTTCCACAAACTTGATATTTTTTTCTGTCGTTAACTTTGTGTTTCGCCCGTTTCCAGCGCCCAGTTTTAGCCACATATATAAAGGTAACTGTAAATGCAAATAATAATTATAATAATAATAAATAATAAATCCTTTCTAGTCTATATAAGACCCAAGCAGCATAGGTATTCGGGGGGCCACGGGGGGCATGCATATTGTCACGCGGGCACTGCCCCCCTGCCCACCCCAGAACCGCCCCTGGGCAAAGGTAAACCTAGAAGAATAGACGTGAGTGTTGAAGTTGATCATATGAAAGATGCAGGACAGAATATTGCTTACATGGTGTTTCGGCACCTGGCTCTAAGTGTCTAAATGCGGTTTCATTTCTATGGATTACAGGTAGTTTGCCGCTTTCTTCTGAATTTCTTAAATCTGCTAATGGCACAATCAGGTAGGCTGTGGTACTAAAATTCTCTTTTGTTACAAGGTGTACAACAAAAGTAAAAAGTCTACTAAACGAGCTAACTTTAGTTTCCATTTCTTCTTTTCATCCGTTATCTCACGCCACTGGCTACCTTTAGGTTTCGATTTCTCAAGTATCGATTCCCTTTTCATTTCCTTGCTTTCAAAAAATGTAACCGCCTGGCGCTTTTCCGGTGGTGAATCGAGCGCTAATGAACATCCTTAGTGAATTTTGAGATTGTATCCGCGCTACAATAACATATAAAGCGCACCAATAAAATAAAATAAAATAAATAAACCCAATGACCACCTATTATTGAATGCCATAGGGTGTCACTCGTATTTAATTGTATAATTTACTTGGATGTTGCATTTTATCATCATCATATCCCGCGTGCGGCAGATAAAGCTCACCTTCTTACACCCAATAACTATATTTTTGAAACAGACTCAAGATGTCCTCCCGGATTGCAGTACCTGACTCAGGTAAGACTGTACCAAATGACTCTTTATTAGATCCACTCCTGCACCATTTACACCTATGGGCAATTTGGCAGCTCCGATTAACCTCAGCATGTTTTGGACTGTGGGGGAACAGCAGAGTATCTGGAGGAAACCCCACAATGACACAGGGAGAACATGCAAACTCCACACACACGGAATCTGCACAGAGACTCAAAGCAGGGCTCCAGAGGAGTGAGGCTGCAGCGCTAACTTCCAACTTCAGATAATTCTGGAAATTAAACGATACTTCTGCAGATTTTGGGCCCGCACGGTGCTGCAGTGATACGTACGGTAGCATCGCACCTCTTGGACGAGGGCTTGAATCTCCGCCCCCCCCCCCTCCACGTGCTACCTGTGTGGGATTTGCATGTTCTCCCCACAGTCCAAAAACATGCCACGATGATTTGGAGCGGTCAGATTGTTTGTAAGCATGAATGATGAGTGTGCAGCGCGATAGCTGGGTCCCGTATCCCCTGGGATAAACTCCAGGCACCCGCAACCCTGCATTGGACAAGCGGGTGTAGAAAAGGATGGATGATTTATCACTATGTTTGTTTTCTCCAGATCGATGAGTTGATTGTTCAGGGGGAGGTGGACTTTGCGGAAGGTAGTGCAATTAATTGTCTTTCATTTTGACACAGTAGACATAGCGGATGCAATCAGAGATTGATAAGTAGATATGCAGTTATAATTGTGATTTATATCTGCTAGCCACCAGATTTATGAATCTTTATAAAAGGTGTTTTCTTTTTGGTTTCATGGTCTGATTAATTAAAATAAAAAGACATGAATTTTAGTTTCTTATAGTAGTTGTCAGATAATTAGTAGAATTGTTTGATTTATTGACTTGTTTGTTTATTTCAATGCTGGTGTTACTTAGACCTTCAGCTACTCGGCTTTGCAGGGATTTGATTGGACGAAAGTGGAATAACAGGAAACAGGAAATAGGGGCTTCCTAGTTGGCATGTGGAGAGTACCCACGTGAATCCCGCAGTAAAGTGTTGCGGGCTGACTGACTCCATCCTTTGTGGATCATTTAGAAGATGGTCCGTCCACAGTTGCTAAACTCCCTCCATCACCAATAAGACACCCATTAGTAGGGTACCCCGATCGATGTACTAGGCCTACCATGCCGTATAGAAAAATGACCTGCTCACTTCATACTCAGTGACAGCTGGTAAAACTCTGTCCAGCCCTGTCTGCATTCCACTACAACAACATTTATGGAATCAAGAACAGCCTGGACCAGGTGGTCTTCTACGTGGTGGAGGACTCAGACTGCTGCAGCAGATTTTGTTGTGGGTCCCAGCGCCCGTTCCTCCTAAGAGTCATCAATAACCGTGGAGAGGAGGTCATCAGGATATCACGGCCTTTGAAATGCTGCCTGCAAGAGGTAGGACACAGCAGAAACACATTCACTGAATTTAAAGTCACTGAAGTAATATTTTCATAATAGATCGGTGACTTGTAGGACACTATCAATCTTTAGTTTGTCACAGCTATGTTATTTTTTCTTATTTCCTTAAATAGTGCTATTTACAGACTTGATTACTTCTGTGGGGAGCACTTCCGTTCCTGAAGTTATCGCCCGACTTGTGCTTGGTTGTTAATGCATAGTTTCGATTCCTCAGTTCGACCGAAGAAAATGTACCATTACATTTTGTCCACCAGAGGGCGTTACATGGTTATGGAACATGTCGGGAAATTCAAACAGAATACGAATTAAGGAGTTATGATATTACATTGTCTTAGTTTTTGTTTTCTAAACTAATTGTACATTGTCAATATCTGTAATTGATCGTTCAAATCCTGCCTCCGCTTTGTGTATGGTGTTTGCATTTTCTTCCGCCGTTTTATCAGTTTAATAAGGTTCCTTACAATAATAACGCAGCAGGGGAAAGCGGCGCCAGTTGAATAGTCTCAGATATTTTTATATTCATTACATTTTCATATCTTTCTTCGGTACAGAGTTATAGGCAGTTAAATAGCCATCGTTCACTTTTCTCCCCTTCGGTGCTTAAGTTGTCATAGTATGTTGGGTAAGATTTCACACTGATTATTGCAAGAAATAAAAACACAAACAGTTCAAGTTTGATGATACGTGTCCCCCGCACATTTCGTAATTATTCGTTTGGACCCCCCCCATACACATTTAACATAAAATACGTGTCCCCCCCACATTAGAAATGCTTCTGATTCTCCTGTCAAAAAGGTTTAAGTACAAGACCTACAAAGTAATCTGACATGGATTTCAAACATTCAAATTAAAATTATAATTCTACCTGCATTATTTTATTCTAGAATAGACCTGACTAATCAGACTCACTGAAATGCAGTTCTGGTGCACATAAAATATCTGGCCTGGGATGATGAGAGAATGGCTCTGTGCCAACAAGGCACTAACACTTATGTTCATCTGATCATCTGAAGTCCTTTTTCTACCTGGCTTCTTTGAATTACCCACTTCTACTGTTTTAGAACATTTTGTACCGGAACATAAGACCAGGACAGAAGATTCCGAGCTACCAAGTTTATTAAGGAGGAGACAGAGAGGGGTCAGAGGTCGTAGCGGGGTCTTTCCAGAATCCGTCCGTATATATCGCCTGAAGCCAAAACGTGTCCAGAAGCCGTAGTCAAGAGGGGGTCTAAGGGTGGAAGAGCTGGGGAGTCTGTCCGAGGAAGCAGACACACAAGGGGGAGGAATCCACGAGGGGAGTCACGGGGAGGGCGGACAGGAAGGAGGGCAGGCAGGAGGCGCTGGTAACTCGGGGAGGGCCAGACGGACGGAACGTAACTGTGGGGAGAACAGAGAGTCAGAGCACTCAGTAGTGGCATGCCAACAATACCTCACACTGACATGTTGCCAGTGCAGGGATCAAATGGGGAGACTCATCATCCGTGGGCAGGACCAGCTGTTGTTGCCGACGTCAGAAGTGGGCGTGACACATTTTTTTTCTATTTTTTTGTGCCTGCCTTCACTGGTGTTTCAGTGACCATAGCAGTTAATCGTCTTATTTATTAACTACCTGTTTTTCTGGGACCAGTTTGTGGGTATGGCCAAATGGTCTATGTGCTTGTGGGAGTTTATGTTCTGAGGGTAGAATGAAAAATGATTGGTTTAGAGAGATAACCAATCAGACTGTAGAGAAGGTCTGTCCAAGCAAATAGAAGAGGTGGGACCAAGACATCTGATTGGTTGGTCCCGCCTCCTGTAGTTGCGTGGCTCCGTGGACCCTGGGATCTGTGTGGATCCAAATACCCCCGTGCATCGAGAGGGACACTGTGCTGTAAAAATAACACCATTCTTTGGATGAGACAAAACCGAGATGCTGAGTGTCTAAGGTCATAAAAGGCCCTTGGGCATCTCTTGAAAGAGACGGGGTGATACCCCGATGTCCTGGCTAAAATTGCCCACAGTGGCCCCATCAGATCTGGCCTCCTAAACATCACCACCTTAGCTACTGTGTGGCGAGCGTATGGGGGCAGGATGGCTGCTGTCGCATCGTCCAGGTGGGGGCTGCACAGTGGTGGTAGTTGAAGTGCCCCCCCATTGCTTCTCTAAAGCACTTTGGGTGCCTTGAAATATGCTATATAAATGCAACATTCATTCATTTTCCTTTACAGATTTTAGTCCATCAGTGGACAGATGGGACTTGTGATGGTCCATGAGTAGAACCTGCTTCATCTCCTTTTAGAACCGGTCATGTTGAACAAAATGGGTAAAATCCACATGACAGCTTCCCCCAAAATCAGAGACGATTAACTTAGCCCAAATTGCCGTGTTCGCAAAGCTTGCCAAACCTTAGGTGAATTTCACACATAAAATTGGTAAAAAGTATTAAAAAAACACTACATTATGTCCTCTGCAAAGTACAAATATATCATTGTGAATCTACATAACGCGATGTTCTGTTATACAGGAAGTTACATCACACCAACTGATATTCACTGATATTCACTGGTATTCCATTCTTAAGTAGCACCCTCTGGTCATGGAAATAAAAGCCATGTGATGACTAACCTTCGCTCAGTCAATGTTTCTTTACTTCATATTGCTGCCAAAGATCCCCATGGATCAGGCACCATGGACGGTTCCCAGTCAGTTTCCCAAAGGAGAACCTATTCAACTCCATTTTTGCTTAAAATTCCCCTAGAATTGCCTTGAAACAGGTTCAGAGCATGGAAGAGCCAATAAATCCTATGGACTGTAAACTGATTTTAATAAATTATTCAAAAATAAATCATAGTGCATGCCAAAAAGAAAATGACAAACGCACAGTTCGTTGCTAGAATCTTCTCTGCTTGCCTCACTGCTTGCTCAAAGGAACAGGTTTGACGTTGCAGATTGTCGTCACCTGTCCCATATTTTACGGAAACCCATATAGAAAAATTACTGTATTGAAAAATAAAATGCTGTGTCTCGTTTTCACCAATACGGGATGCGATGTGTCCCGTATTTTTTCAGAAACCTAATAGCTGGGGTTTGTGATTGTAAGCATGTGCATTGTGGATGTTTTTCTCGATGGCTGTATTTCAAGTGGTGAAAAAAGTTCACAGAATTTCCAGTTTTTGTTGGCACAAATTTCTGCCCGAGTTTACAGTACACAGCACCAGTCTGTTGCATGTTGGGCTTTAAACTGCAAAAAGTACCACTGTACCTCTGATTCGTACCTTGTTTCTCCATAAAATCTCCTTTTTAAATGATGTTTAGCTGAACAGTCGCGTTCTTCATCGACACTTGTGGTCTCTTCAGAGGAATGGCTTCCATCTTCCAGGATATTACCGAAACAGCAGCGTGTGGCTCTGCTAACGCAATCAACATTGCAGAACTTTTGATGTGCCTAGGTTGTCCGTTATTAAAAGATCAAATGTGTGATTAGTTGGAGTTGTGTTCATTTCTGTGACGTGATATGTACTATCAATAATGTACCTTACCGACAGTTTATCAATGATTCTCATTTTATCGTTTAAATTTTACATGATGATGTATTGCTTGCGTCACCCGACCCTAGTAACCGTGTTGTCTAGCCTTTTGAAAATCCTGAAATTGCCAGTTAGCGACCGGTCCCTGGCCTGCTTTCTGGATGACAAAATCTCTTTCCCGCCCTCCATTTGTATGAAGCTGGAGATCCAGTGTCCTCCTGGGAACCCCATCGGATCCGTCACTCAGGAATTGCATCCATTTCTCCCAAAATTCATGATCAGGAATGAGAGGCATGAGCCAGTACTGAAACTGGCTGGACCATTTTGTATATGTGGATGTGACACAGACTTTGAGGTACGCTTCTGGGAAAAAGTCATTGCACTGCTCTTGTCGCTCAACAAGTTAATTGTGGCACTAGCAACATGAAGGTTGTGTGATCAAATCCCAGCACATGTAAATTGTAACCCTTCCCTCTACTATAAGTCGCTTTGAATAAAGGCATCAGGTATTATTATTACCATTCTATTAATTTGTCGGTCCATTCAAACACATACTGCATACCTTAAATACTTCGACAGTCTCATTAATCTTAAGGGTAAATCTGTGTAATCAGTTACTAAACATCGTGTCCACAGGTGAAATCTCTGAACGAAGCCATTGTGGTCGGCAGAATCACCAAACACTGGGCCGGCTTGGCCCAAGAATTGTTCACAAATGCCAACAACTTTGCCGTCCATTTTCCTCTGGACTTGGACGTCAGAATGAAAGCCGTCATACTTGGAGCCTGTTTTCTCATCGTAAGTAAAGGTTGTGCCGTTGTTGTTCTCACAGTGACTAAAATGCAGAGGAGGGTAATTCAGGTTCTGAGAATGAAAGTCCAGACCAAGAGTTTGTTTCAGCCAATCAGATGAGTATAAAGAAGCACAGTCACTGAGTACAGAAATCGATGGAATTTGTGCTCTTGTTTTTTGATAATTATATGGGCCAAAATCGCTCCAGTTTACAGGTCGGTTTTTGTCGAGGTCCGATTTGCATCATGGTCCATATTTTTAATTTCAAATGTAAGTTACTCTGCTTTACATATCAGTGTTATGTCTATTAATAACACCACACTGTCTTCAGGCTGTCTTTATGTCAATGGCCACTCTTACGTTACAGAACCTTCAGGACTATTTTGTTTTTTGTTTGTAGGATTTTATGTATTATAAGAACTGAAGATGAGTCCATTTGAGGATATGTGAGTATTTTTTTCTCCACAACACCAAAGTACACACTTGTGCATTGACGAGCTGTTTGTTTTCTGCAATAATGACTAAGCATTCTTTTTTTCCATTCACAGGACTGCGGATCTATAAAAGATACAATGCTTCCAAAGTCATTCATTTAATTTCTGAAGTTGAGAGTTGCTAGTGACAGTATTTTCAGGGTCAATCGTTTGTGTTGATACAATTGTGTTTTGATCCATTTCCACTCCTTCAGGTATGTAGCTTTTGCACAGTATAGATCCTTGTGGAATGCTGGACTTCCCAAACACATTCTGCCTTCATAAATGTACGGGAGTGAGAACTATTCCTAGAATTGCAAAAGCTTGTTTTTCAAGTCCAGATACGTGACTCAGTACTGCTTTGCCAAAGGTAGATAAGATGTACAGCTGATAAACTGATATGGAGGATTAGAAAAAATGAGTCCTTCAGAAAGTCCATTTAAAATTGGTATGATATTTTATATGTATTTAGTCTGCTTATCCCAATAGAATGCCTTGAGAAAGGTGTTCCATAGTTTCCTCTACAGAATATTCATATTGTCAAATGACCTTTTTACAGAATTTGAATAAAACATGCAGAGTAAAAAAGGTCTGACTTTTTCATAAAAATTCATGTCAATAAATCACGAAATGAATCGTTATACCTCCATGCTGCCAACCTGAGGACCTTCAGCTCTGCTGATCATGTTTTTTCTCTAAAGCTGGGAATGTTGTTCGCCATTGGTGGGTGTCACCAGAAGGCATTTATTGGAAAATCTTATAAATATGAATTTGTGTTAATTGACATTTGGCAGCAGAGAGAGACACAGTCATAACCAAAAACAAAAAACATCCCTAAAATTTTAGTTATGTAATGAGAATAACATGGAGTCTGGAGCCGTTATGTTAAATGCATGGGAGTCTCCACCATTAAACCTGAGGGGGAAGTGTCCCCCTCACATTTCATAATTATTCGTTTGGACCCCCATACATTTAATATAAATTATTAGTTTTATTCCAATGTGTCCCTCCCACTTTCAAAATGCTTCTGACGCCCCTGATGAAATGACACGCATCTCATACCTCTGGTGCCCAGGCTATGCTGTTTTGTGATAGCCAGACACAGAGCAATTGTTTGTTTATTGCTAGTTATTGACTGAAATACATAGTTATACATCTGACTGAAGTTTTGCGGAACAAAAATAATATTTTACGAAAAACCAGTTATTATAAGCATTCTTGACCCGAGTCATGCTGATGAAGACTGGCCTTGTGGGGCAGCAATGTGGCAAATTGACTTGGAAAGATTGTGTCCTATGATGGTCCCATTACCTCTCCAGTACAGCCACCCATTCAGCTGCATAAGGAGATTGCATAAATGCGTGCATAAACACCTGCGTCAGAAAATGCTGTGACTCAATTAAGGGATTCCTCTAACGCAGGGGTGGCCACTCTTACCCGCAAAGGGCCGGTGTGTGTGCGGGTTTTTGCTGCAACTCCCTAATTATATTACTAATCAGAGGACTGATTGGCTGGAGAGTCCTCACACCTGGGTTTGAACAGGTTATCCAAAAAACCTGCACACACACCGGCCCTTTGCGGGTAAGATTGGCCACCCCTGATTTAAGTGGCCCTTTGTGGATAAGATTGCCCCCCCCTGCTCTAACGAGTCTGCATACTTTTGGCCATACAGCATAAATACCCAAGAGCCATTATTATAATTACAAAACAGACTGCAAATCTAGATATTTCCACACAGATCCATACCGCTTACCAACTGATTTAGCTAAAATAAAAATATTTAAGCTATTTTATATACATGATTTAAAAGCACATACTTGTTAAAAGGTAAATCTGTTTTAATATATTGCAAAAGAAATTGGGCTAAGTCTTTAGGTTGATATTTGATTGTTTTGCGCATTTTCCAGGTTAATTTACATGCGTCATATTTAATTGTTATCAATAGTCTTTACAATCCATTAAACATTCTTACGTCAAGCCAGTTACATCTAGCAACCACCGAGTCGGTTAAGCCGGACTCCAGTCGCCACGCCCCCTGGCGCTTGGAGAGCTTTATAGCTTTTCCTCTGGTCGCCGCTGGCAGCCCTTTATCTGCTGGCTGGTCAGACGTTGCCGAACAGGTTTCTGACTGTTTTCCAGCATTAAAACGCCGTGTAACACAGGTGTAGCCCTGTAGACCTACGCTAGTCATCGCATTTCCCCTGCGTTTTGGTTTCCCTCATTTTTTAGCCCTTGTTTCAACTCGTAAGTATTCCAAAATCTGAACCTTATTTAACTGCATGTTTGAGAAAAAAAGGTATCAGTTCTTTAGTTATAACGATGCTCCATCTGAGTAATGCAACTTCTTACAATGCGCTGTACTGTTTCCAGTGTAATCCGGGAATCCATTGTTGTTTTTCGTATTGCTTGTAATTCATTTTAGGGAATATTGTTAATTGTAAATTTTGATATTTTTGTAGAATTTTTAGTATTTTTATGAAATATTTTCCCGCACTTTGCCAAATGAAAAACCAATAAGATGCAGGTAATGCAATTGTAAACTAGTTATTCTGGTTTTGCAGCCTTTATAAAAGGATAAAATGTCTTTATTTATGTTTGCAGAGGAAGTGTCAGGACATTCCCATGGATGCACAGAGTAAGGGGAGTGATTCGGGGGACCTGGTCTGTTTTTCTGTCCGTTTTGCGTCTCAAGTATAGTGTGAAAAACATAGTTATAGCCAAATCTAGCGTTTTCACCCAACACTGAAAATTTAAAGTTAGCTGTAGCCTAAGTACAGCGCACGTGTGTTCCGCTTAATAAGTCGGAGTTGCTTTGCTGTAATGGTGGGCAACCAATCTTGGACCCCTCTCTGTGCTACTAACCATAAAACACACTGAATGCTGCTTTGCCCGTTGCAGTTGCACGTTAGACGGCTTCCAGTTATTTTAGGCAATACGAGAAAGACTTCTATTATACAACCCTGTTTCCAAAAACGTCGGGATGCTGTGTAAAATGTAAACAACGGAATGCAATGACTTGCAAATCATATCAACTCATATTTAATTGAAAACAACAAAGACAACATATCAAATGTTGAAACTGAGTTGTATTGTTTTATTACAAATGTTATGCTCAATTTGAGTTTGTTGCCAGCAACATGTTTCAAAAAATTTGGGACAGTAAGATGATTGGGTATAAAAATAGCCTCCCAGAGAGGCAGGGCCTCTGTGCAGTGAAGATGGGCCTCTGTGCAGTGAAGATGGGCCTCTGTGCAGTGAAGATGGGCCTCTGCCGTTCACAGCTTGGCATTGGCAAATAGTGTAGCAATTTAAGAATAATACTCCTCAGTGTAGTATTGCAAAGTATTTAAGAATTACATCATCTATGGTACAATATCATTAAGAGATTGAGAATCTTGAGAAATCTCTGTACGCAAAGGACAAGGCCGAAAACCAGTATAGGATAGCCATGATCTCTGGGTCCTCAAGGGGCACTGCGTTACAAACAGACACGATTCTATAGTGGAAATCACTGCATGGGCTCAGAAACACTTCCAATAACTAGTGTCTATGAACACAATTCATAGCTGCATCCACAACTGCAGGATGAAACTCTACCTTGCAAAGAAGAAACCATGTCCAGATATGATCCAGAATCGCCACTGACCTCTTGGAGCCTGAGCTCATTTAACATGGACTGGGGTAAAATGGAAAACCGTCCTTTGATCTGATGAATCAAAATATCAGATTCTTTTTGGAAAACATGGACGCCGCGTCCTCTGGGATAAAGGACAGAGGGACCACCCAGCTTGTCATCAGCAGACAGTTCCAAAGCCAGCGTCCATCATGGTGTGGGGGTGCATTAATGCCTAGGGCTTGGGTAGCCTGCATATCTGAGAAGGCACCATTAATGCTGAATGAAGCAACATATGCTGCCATCCTGACAATGTATTTTTCAGAGAAGGCCTTGTACATTTCAGCAAGACAATGTCAAGCCACATTCTGCGCATTACAACAGCATAGCTCCGTAGCGGAGGAGTCCGGCTGCTAGACCGGCCTGCCTGCATCCAGACCTGCCACCCATCATGAAATGAAAAACGTGACAAAGGTGGCTCCAAACTGTAGGGCAGTTGAACTCCTATATCAGGCAAGAATGGGACAATGTTTCACTTTCAAAGCTCCAGCGACTGGTCTCCTCAGTCCCCAAACATCTACAGCGTTGCTAAAAGATGAGGTGATGCAACACCATGGCAAACATGCCCCTGTCCCAACGTTTTTGAAAGGTGCTGCTGGTATCAAATTCAGATCAAGAGTATATTTCATGTATTTGTCATAAAACTAACATTTCTGTTTCAAGACTTGATGTGTCATCTATGTTCCATTTTCAATTAATTATTGGTTTATAAGATTTGCAAATCATTGCATTCTGATTTTGGAAGCGGAGTTGTATGTAACAGCTGGATATTATTTATCGGATTTCTCGGTATTTCATTATTGCCTAAAAGCGTCACCTGGGCAACTGAACAATCCGGGAGCCAACAAGCTAAGAGCTGCTGGATTTTGAAGCGTCCTTCATTTGGATGAAGGGGGTTTATGACTCCAGGTGCATGAATATGCTCGTGCTGCTGTGTTTAGACATAAACCGGCCTGACACTGGCTCCTAGACGAGGAGCTGGTGCTCAGATCCCCTGCCGAGTGTTAGGCCAACACTTCTTGGCTGCTTGAGGATCATCTTACGTCTGTTGCCTTCCTGCAGTGCATATGATGCTTCAGATAGTGTAATATGAGTTGACACCGGCGCCACAGCAGAAAGCTGCTGTGAAGGTTGTTTTCTTTTACTTGTTTTTCATTCTACAAGTAAATTTTTCTGTATTCCATGTAATGATCCTAATTTTGAACTGTTGTTGGCAGTTAACACTGTAGACAGGCAGCCCAAGAGAAATGCTGTGCGTCCAACTTCTGTTGCCTCCAAGGTTCCTGGACCACCAGGTAAATTTCAGATCTCCTGGGGTTGACCTTGAACACCCATTCCATTCTTATATCTTTAACTGTCACCCCCCCACCAAATTTTTCCAAGGTTATGTGCCCCCATCTGCACCAGTGCCAATGCCTGTTCCCCAGCGCCCGCGTGGCTGCCCCCCAGGACTGGAGTACCTGACCCAGGTGTGACTAGTACAACTTGTTGCTATAGCAAAAGTTGTCATTGCTATGGTGACGTTTCATCCAATGAAAATGCAGTGGGTGGAGTCTTCATCATTAATACTTATAAGCTTAAGTAGTAATAAGCAAAAATATCATTTTTAAAAGTATTCGATGTTGTAATGGTCAGCATTGTTTGTTAACATCCAGATTCATGGCTGTTTTTTGTCAAGCTTTCGTCATTCTTTAGGGCTAGATAAAGCACTTAATGGTCCTACATTAGTAGAAGCTCGGCAATATGGCCACGCCCACATTCCAGACCCCACCCTATGCCAGCCGCTCCCATGTCTAACCACGTCACGCCTGTATCCTGACAGATTGACCAGCTGCTCATTCATCAGAAAGTTGACCTCACTGAAGGTACCGGCTGGCTGTGGAACGAAAACCCGTGACCCTCGATGAACCATTACCCAGAAATCCTAGCTGTGCCACGACTCGGGTTCACTGGCAGGTTTAGTGTGCCTCACACTAAAGACTAAAGTGTGCCTCTACTTAGACACACCTAGGGCATCCCATCCCATCCCATCCCATCCCATCCCACCCTCCTCCTCAATCTGCCTGCTTGGGGACCTCACTAACACTAATATAGACTCGAATAAATCCTGCATGCTTCTCACAGTACTAACCATTGCCAAGAAAACAATCCTTCTGAACTGGAAGTCAAAAGAGAGTTTAAACATAACTCAGTTCAAAAATCTACTCTTAGACTATGTTTCCATGGAGAGGATGTCTGCCTGTAAGAAAAATCAATTGACAGAATTTGAAAATAGTTGGACTCCAATTATTAATTGGGGTA
>JAODJW010000043.1:5133666-5147495 GCA_026777045.1 Hyperopisus bebe
AAAATAATAAAAAAAAAAAAATTAACATGACCAACTTGGTAGCAGGCAACCATGAGTGTGCTCAGTGAGATACTCTGGATTGCCAGTTACTGAAGTTAATATTAGCATTAGTTAGAAGTTACAGCTTCTCATTGGGCTACCGCCAAAGTTCCTTGGTCACTTTTTCAGTTATACTTGGCTGGCAGACCAACAACAAGTATCAGATCAAGAACAGCCTGGGACAGCACGTGTTCTATGCAGCAGAGGAGAACAGCTGCTGTAACCGGACCTGCTGTGGACCCATGAGATCCTTCGTGCTGCACGTCCAGGACAACTTCGGCCAGCAGATTCTCACCATCACCCGCCCTCTCATGTGCAGCAGTTGCTGCTGCCCCTGTTGTCTGCAGAAGGTAAATCGGACGGGCGGCGATGTTCTGGGGGACGCCCTCGTGTTCAGATGTGTGACACATCCGGCTTGTCTTCAGCTGGAGGTTCAGGCGCCACCTGGGGTCCCCGTCGGCTACGTCGTCCAGAACTGGCACCCGTACCTCCCCAAATTCACCATCCTGAACCAAAAGAAGGATCCTGTGCTGAAAATCGTTGGTCCATACTGCAGTTGCAAGTGCTGGGTCGACGTGAATTTTGAGGTTAAACTATTTATTCGTGAACAAAGTGTTTTCCCCCATATATATCTCCCTGAGATATAAAGGGGGGGAAAAAAAGTTTACTATTAAGACTTCACAGGAAGAGGAAGTTGGCCAGGCCACACCCCTTCATGTATGATGTCATCTTAATGTCCCAACTGTCCTCTAACATATACTAATTCAGACATAATTGAGTATATGAAAGAAAAGAACAGAGACATAATTTACTCTACAGAAGACAAAATTGACTTCTTGGATCTCAGGAGGATATATTGGCTTGTTTGTGTATTTATTTTGAAATAAAAATTATAGTGGATGAAAGAAGTTATTAAATGAGATGAGCCTGACAGTCCAAATTTCTTTGAATGAAACAAAGTACCGTTTTGACTTCTAGGTATCAGTTGTGATCACGCTGGTATTTGACTTGACCTTGTGTAACATATAAGACAAAGGGCCCTCTTTATTTTCCCTGTGATTCGTTTACATCTGCAGGTCATGTCCTTGGACGAGACAGAGATGGTGGGCAGGATCTCGAAGCAGTGGACAGGAGCCCTGCGTGAAATTTACACAGATGTAAATAATTTCGGCATCAGCTTCCCCTTAGATCTGGACGTCAAAATGAAGGCTGTCCTGTTGGGGGCCTGTTTCCTCATAGTAAGTAGCAGTTGATTGCCTTTGTTGTGCTCCCTCACGTGATGGAAAACACCGTTTGTCGTACCGGCTGGAGACCTGCTGCCTTGCAACCAGTAGATTAGGAGTTATGATCCCGAAGACAGAAACATATAGCAGATCATCAAAAAGTAGCTTTAGAGTTGCGTATCTTCTCAGTAGGGTTGCAAAATTCTTGAAATTTTCCCGTTAATTCCCATACACTCCAGTTCATTCCCATGGAAAGTTTCCAACCTGGAATTTTTCCAAAACTTCCGCAGCTTAATTCCCCATGACACGGAAAGTTTCTGGAAGTTTTCCACCCCTTTCCAACCCTATTTGTAATTAAACAAATGTTAGCAATTAAGGATGATGTAAGCAGTATCTTAAATTTATGTTAATTTTGTTCCTGAATGCATTAACCTTTTATTCATGTTTCAGGATTTTATGTTTTTTGAACGTAACTGACGGGATACCTCCGTAAAATGTAAGTTGATCTTTATACAACACTGATGTAAAATCCACTTTTTATTCCATCATAGTGCGTGCTTCATTACATTTTTCCTTTCATTCTAGGTTTTTATTTTGATCTGTGAGCAGCCACAAACTTACCAAAAATATACCTGGAAGCAAGCTAATTCTACACCAAAATGTTATTACTTACATTCTCCAAGATCATTATTTTAATGCTGTTAAGGAATGAGTAAGTGCAGAATACCAGCGATTACGGTGTGAGTACGATTAGCAAAATAGGAAATCGCTTATTTTGCCTTAGTACTGAAGCGATGCAGACATTTGCTGTGGAATATGATGGTTAGACACAAGAGGGCGCTAGATAACCTCTTCAGAGCTAAACATTTTTTAATACAGTATATGGCAAATTCAGGTTACTGCCGCACTATTCGGACTTTGGGCACGTGCACTAAAGCAGACCTGAATGATATTATACAAACATTCTCACTTGTAAAATATTAACATAAATATTTCTATAATTATTGTATTTAACATATTTCTTCTGTTCAAACACTGTCAGATATATTAAGCAGAGATATTTTTTCCTTGGTATGATTATTTTGAGCTGAAACGCCACAGTCACAGCACTATAATAAATATACTGTTGGTACAGTTAATGTCTTGATATCCACAGAAAGTTGAGGTTTTTAACTGATTTAAGATTAAAAAGCACTTTATTGTTTCCAGGTGGAAATACTTAATTGGTCATTTACGTCAAATACATGTGTAGGATTTTTTTTTCAGACCCATAAAGGTAACATACCTTGAGTCTTTGTGTTAGGAAGTTGTTTGGTATAATAGTAGTAATAACAGGTTATACAAAGCAAAATGGCTTAATTATGATCTTAGCCACACCCAATTCAGCTTTCATAGTTCCATGTCTCTCAGTGGGATGTATATCCCTTCAGTTCTTTACACAAATGGAAATTTGGAAGTATGGACAGATCTGTTCTTTCTCTGTCCATTTCTGCAATGTCACGTATGTCAGCTGATCTACTGTGGGAAAGATGGTGTTTTGCTGACAAGAAAATGTGACATTCAGCACTATGCAAATTATGCAGCAAAAGGCCCATTGAATAGTGATGTTCTTGCATGTCCTGGTGATCCTTCGCGAAGCAGGTTCTCCGCTTCTGCATTTTGTGACTCTTGCTGATGTTCTGTGTTCCCATCTCATCTTAAACAGCTGCATAATCGCCGAATCAGTTTTGAGCATGTATGTGAATTAAAATGGGAAAACGTGTGATGCAGCATTTGTCTGCTTTATCTGATCAGTGCATGAGTGATCCCATTCATATCAGCATAGGATGTACTAAAACTGACACCTATGTGATATTTTTTCAATTTTGGAAAAAAAAAAACAACTTCTATTACAATTCTGTTTGAGTGTAATTTCTCATTAGAGATCTGGAATAGAATAGTCAAATAAAATATCGCCTGCATAAAGAATTTTGCTAGCTTATCCACAAATAAATGAGAGCCTTCCATTGATGAAGCAGAAGTCATCGCTGGCCAGAATGAAGCTTTGCAGTGTGGAATGATTGTGAAATGAGAATACTCATATATATCTTTGAAGTTCCTCTGAGCAATTGTCTTGTAAAATTATGGAGTGACTTCAGCTTCTGTTCTATGCTGACCAACAATACTCATGATGAAGTGAAGATCAGATGCAGAATTATGTTTTTCCACTTCGTTTGCCCTGATTGGTCCGTTGATAAGGTCATAAAATACAAATAAAAAATTCCAGCTTTGATTTTACCTTGTTCATGCACCACAAATGCCAACATCAAAAAAAAAAGGATGTTCATAATTGCTTCTGTGCTTCCTGTCAAGTTACAGGTTACTCATGTCTCATCTGTTTACAATATCTTGCACTTTCAGAAAATTCTATATTCATATTGAGGAATATTTCTAGGATTATAAGGCATCAGAGGTTTAGCACAGAGACCGAATCTGTCTGAGGGTCCGTCCACCTGCCCACCCCCCATTCAAGGTTTAAAAGCCCAGGATCATGATATTTCTGGTCATATTCAAGTAAAATTCGTAACCGTGTGCACATATTTAACGGCCACAGCTTAACACGTGGATATACCACCTTTCCTTGGTGTAATGCAAACCCAGATGTCTCACCGTAGCTAAGACATAAGCGGTAGTTCTCATTGTCCAATAAACATGTTCCCTGCAAAGCCAGTCTGATCCCCTTTCCAGTGTCATCCAAAGGTACTTCAATTTTTGGCTGATGAGATCTTTTGTTCATTTTAAGAATTGGGGGCCGCATTTAAACTATGTCTAATCTTACAGGTGAATATACAGCAGTATACGCGCTTAATTGTTTTCTGGTTCCAGACTGAAGAAAATAATTGAAGGCAAATAAAATGTGTTCTTTATGCAAAACATTACCAAGCACATTCACCAGCAAACATTTTCCAGGATTATACGTTTCATACATTATTCGCCATTCTGTCCTCATTGGGGATTCCGGGACACGTTTCTTATTTTCTTATAATACAGAACAAAAGAGTCTGTAGTCATTGGGGAACCACGCCTGTAAACCTCCGTGCTATTACTGTGCGCCAGAAAACTCGGGACTTCGGCTCTTTAGTTATGTCGGTCTCACGGACAGTCTCTCTTCCTCCTCGCAATATTTGTGTTTACGGTTCACGTCTTGAATGCAATAGAATAAAACAAAAAAAAATAAAACCTGTGTTAAAGTAGTTAAGATGCCTATGAAATTTTATTACTAGAAATAAGCTTGGTGATGGGCTTTTTAGGTTTGGTTTTTCTTGTGTTTTTGCATACAAATAGGCTTACTGCATACTGATAACTCCGACGGTGACGCTGAAGTAGCGGTTCCGACAGGTAAGGATAATTTGAATTTCCTGTAAACGCCCTTCCTGTTCTAGTTGTAGCACTTTGCGTTTTTGTTTTTCAATGCTAGCTGATTAGTCTACCTGTGGTACTGATGTAGAAAAGCCGGCCGGAGGAACAGTAACGCAAATAGCTGTAAAGAATGTTTCATAAGTAGGAAACACGGTTGGAATGGTGGCCCAGTGCTGTTTAAGAGACGTGTCAAGTCCTATGCAAAGCCAACATTTGATTCGGTATGAAATAAAAGAAAACAGTACTAGCAAATGTAGCTGTGAATTACGGTCTCGTTTTAAACATACATTCTCAGTCTCAAGTGGAGAAACAAAGTGGTCCAATTAAAATTTTATACTGCAAGAGGTTGTTGCGCCTAGTAAAAATTCTTAATAGTAACCCCTTACATTTTTACGCTCTGCCTAAATAACCTTAATAGTTTTCTTTGACGTAAAGGCTTTGCTCTGTAGACGCTGTCAAATAGGCAGCAACATGCAACATGCAATCAATTTATACTCCCTGAGTTTAAATAAAATTTTATGTACGTCTTTGGTAGCTACGGAAACACCCTCTGATGCGACCCAGCACGTACACGGTTGGTGTTAATGTGCTACGGCTGCTACACACTTGCAAGAAAGACTCGAATAATGTTGCTGCTGACAAATTTACTAACACTTTTGTTATTTCAGCTAAACCAAAATAACCCGGACTGGAGTGAAAACAGAAACTTCCACCACAATAAAAATATACAAATTCTGCCTATCCACAATCTAACTAACAAACAGCACCGATTTCGTGCCGCGCTTTTATATAAAAATACGCCTCCCTTTGTTTCTGCTGGATTAGAGACACCTGTTGGTTTCAGCCGTATTAAATTGCTGCTTGTTAATTGAACAGCTATTATTTGTAATTCCAGTAACTAAGATTATATTCTATTATTACAAGCGGTTTTCCGTCCAGTACTAACTAAAACTTAAACAACAGCATAATAGGGGACCTCGACGAAGGAACTGCCCAGGAAGTTAAAAAATCTTTTTGCACAAAAACGTTTCAGCTCAAAGTGTAACAAACGGTTACTGTAAACCAGTTACATACTTCAGGGGTGTTTTTTGGAGGGGAAATACTCCAGGCTGTGACTGTGGCCTGGATGAGCAGATAGACTAAATATGGATGGATGGATGGTCTTAGACTTACAAATTATGCAGTGAAATCACACAGACTGATTGTTCCCTCTGTGCTGTGCTTATATTAGCTGGGCAAATGCAGCTGCTTTCATACTTTGCTCCTGCAGTACAGCTCTCTGTAACCACAGTGCAGACTCACGGTTCTAAGCATGTCAGCAGCGGTGTGTTTTAACAATAACAGAAGTTTTAAAACCACAGGGAAAAAAGGGGGGAAAAATCTATTTCCAAGAAGTCATTCCAAAGGCTGTTCTGTATTCATGGCTTGAAGCAGGTCATGACACTCATCCATCCATAAAAAAAGTCTTTGGGCTCCTTGGTTACCTTCAGGAAATAGATAAGCAGCGTTACATTACAGGCAGAGAGCGGGCCGGGTTCTGAGGGGTATGTAATGATTGTGTCTGCAGTCTGTTAGGAGTGAGTCCAGGTAGCTCTTCAAAGATTATTCTTAGTCCACACTTTGAATTCTGGTGTTCCCTCCACCCCTGCCCCGGAGACAAAAATATCAAATATCACTTACACTTAAAGGGACATGAAAATTGCAAGAAATTGAGCTAGTCTGCACTTCATCTATGCTGTCTGCTTTAGATGTGGTTATGTTGCTTTGCTTATAAATAAATTGTTTTTAATATCTATCCATCCATCCATTTTCCAACTTGCTTATCCTACTGGGTCATGGGGGGTCCAGAGCCTATCCTGGAAGCAATGGGCATGAGGCAGGGAACAACCCAGAACATGCAAACTCCACACACATGTGACCAGCCGGAGACTCGAACCCAGGTCCCAGAGGTGTGAGGCAACAGTGCTAACCACTACACCACCATGTCGCCCTGTTTTTAATATGTAAGAAATAATTAGAGTTGCAGCCTTCTTCTAGGGTTAAACTGGTGGCATCAGATGATGGCAAACGCGGCGGGATGTGTATGTTGGATCGTTCAACATTCTGGGAGACTAAAGAAGCCAGACGTTCACATAACGTCCCTCTGCCACCCACTCTGACCTCCATCCAGTCTGCCTGACAGGCACACATGGACGTGTCAGCCATGTTTTCTGTATAAATACTGACTCACTGGATTAGCTTGCAGTCACATTTTTGACTCTGTACTCCCTCTTCGGGAGAATTCTACCCAGGACTAAAAAAGGGATTAAAAAACAAGACTGCAGATCTGCTCTGATGCGTCCCCATTCCTCAGTTTGTTTTTTTCAGTAATACCACTGTGCTGAACCTCCTGACTTTCTCATCTTTGCTGAACAGCAGAACTGAAATTCATCAGCTGGCGGAGGGATCAGCCGCCCAATTTAGTCTGATAAACATTACATAGGTCATTAAGCTACTTGCTGGCTAGCACCGTTCAGTCTGAAGTCCCCTGAAGTCACTGTAAATCTTTGAGGTGAAAGTTTATTTGTTGGTTTCAGATAAACTGCTGATCCTTGTGACTGCTGCTCCTGAGAGCTACAGCTTCCTCCGCTTCATGCAATCAGCAAATTACTACAACTACTCTGTGGAGGTATATCTACAAAACTGTCTTGGCTTTTCTGCCTTTTGGGGGATTATGTGTCAAATCCCTGCTGAAATGTATACTTTACAGATGCTTTAGCTTGCAATTTTGCCTATTACAGTAGTTAGACACTGTACTGAGGTCATTTGGGTTTGTTCTGTCTAGAAAATGACAACGGATTTACCCCTGATACTTGAAACTGAAACCGTTTTGGTTGCTACCCTAAAAGCCGCCCATATTTGTATCGGCCTTTACACCCGGGATTACCGAGGTCTCATAAAATAGTCATCCACCCCCAACTGAGAGAGATCACCGGGAGGTTTCTCCCACAGGTGCTTTGGGGGGGGGATGGTGGGGACGCTGGGCAGCCCCCAGGCAACAGTTGGAAGAGCCACGATGCTAAGAAAACACGTCAGCCTTGTGGTCATGATTCTGGACAGGTGGGGTGCAGTGGTAATGTCCTTCACCCATATGACCACTAGGGGGAGCTGCTGAAGCATTACCATTGCCTGATAACTTCTATTGTGCAAGATTTAACACATGCACTAACACCTGGTGTCTTAGACTAGAATGTCTCTTTTCTGTCTCAAACAACAAACAAAATATAAAGGAAATGGGTTTAAATGTTACCAGAAATAGAATATAAATCATTGCACCATAAAGGTCATGAGCACAGGTGTTCCTCTTCAGTATCAGCCCTTAATTTGTTCTTCTCACGCAAGTGGCCAGACAGGCAAAGAGATTCCCAAGCCAAATGCTTGTTTAGATGGTCGTTTTATTATCTGACCCTCCATCCATACAGCAATGACATCATTTTGGCTGGAAGCCCTGAGGATCGTCTCAAGAAATTCCGAAAATTCAACCACAAGGTCGTGGTGGCAGCTGAGTGGCAGGTCTGGCTGAATGAGCATCTGGTTGAAGGATTTCCTGTCATGTTTAACAGAGAGCGGTCGCTCGGTGCTTTGGGAGGTGGGTATGAGAGCACAGGTGATAGGGAGGCTGGTGTCTGGGGGGGGGGGCTCTCAACTTTGACCTTGGAAGTTCTCTCCGAAAGCTGCTTGAAAAAACCTTTTTCTCTGCAAAGCAGTCGAGTAAGAAGATGGATGGATTTCCACCCTCAGAGCGCCTCCCAGAACAGCTTGCATGTCTTTCATAACTAATAGGAGGTACTTTCTTTTTGGGTCAGTCATCGAGGCCTCATGCATTCAGCTAATGCGAGATGATCTACAGCCGGCCTGAGAGAGATCAGGCCTGACAGGCATGACGCCCTGTAGTGGAAAAATGGCTCCCAAGATATCCTGGTTCAACAGAAGGCCACAACCAGCTGGTACACATTATAGTCTAGGAACACGTCAAGGATTAAAATAATGCGACTGCTCTGAATTGAAGTATTGGACTCAGCCAGTGTTAAAACTGTATAAAAGCAGAGATAATGGTTCCATCATTCCTCAACAGAACCATGTCAATGCCAGATAGTAAGTTTCTTTTTTTATTCTTTCAGAAATTTAACAGTGGCTTTAACTGGAACATTTAGGTTACATGCTTAAACCAGTTCTTTGTCTGTCAAGTTTGGTGCATAAGATTTATTTTGCAATCCCAGAGTTCAGTGCCTTCTAATCCAGTGATTTAAGAATTTGTATTATGGAAGATGTAGTTTACAAACAGGGCTCACACATATAAGTCAACCTACCACTTTTGAGATACAACCTTTAATTACATCATTACAATTTAAAGTTATATAGCGTATTTTTACAAGTAATATGTTATTAAGTACTATACAGTAATATTTCCAGAAAGAAAAAAATGCTGATAGATATAGAAATCACAAAAACAAATGTAAAGAATATTACATTGACTCAAAGTAAATGGGGAGCAGAACCTGATCTAGAGGCTGTAGCTTTGACCAAGGGCTGCTGCCGATAACCGAATTTGTAGACTTCATCACGCAAGTGAGTGGATCTCAACGCAGTTGGGTTTTTTTGGTCCTACTGGTGGGCATGGATATCTGGAAATGCTATGTTTGCTGCTCTTCATACTGCATCCACCTGTGTGACCATCATCTGCTGTGATCCCCAGGCCTGATGGGTTATGTGCGACATCAGCGAGTTATTGGAGTCCTGGGATCCTCTGGAGAATAGGGAGACCGGAGCGTATCTGGATCCACTTCTGAGAGTGAGTGGAACTTGAAGCAACGTCAGAAGATGCTACACCAGTAACAAGGCAGTTGAACTTTTTAAAGTGAGAAATGGGAATCTGACCAAGAGTGAATCTGAAGGAAAATATTATTTGTCTTGAGCATATTTATAGGAACGTCTCAACATAACAACGGATGACAGGTGTGAGATTTTTCAGACCTTAAGTGAAGAATTTGGTGAGTGCAGTTTCAGAGACTTTTTCAGATGAGATTCCAGGAAACGTTGCCCTGAATTTCCGATTCCTTTGAAGTGATGTAACTGTCAATGTCTGCTTCTCCTGCTAAGGTGAAGTTCTGTTAAAATTTGGACCGGAGGAGACGCAGGTCAGGAACACCATTTATGACACCTTGCCAGTGGTCATTCAAGGAAACAGGAATACCAGGGTGAGCTGAAGGCTTCACAAGCGTGTTGGAGGGATGACAGTGACACTAGAAGGGTTAGCAGATCTGGCTGCTTTGTTGGTTTGCTGTTAAATCCAATGGGTGAGGTTTCAATAGAAAATAGGATTATTTGTGAATCTATTTATATTTGGGTGTTTATTGGAGAAAAAAAGAATTGAAATCTAGGAATATATCTCACCCCTTTACTATACATAGCAATAAAAAGTACATCCACCCATCTTCTGATCAGGTATCCTGTTTGGGGGCCCAGATCCTGTATGGGATGCCAGTCCATCAGAACCTTAACTACCTGAGCAACTACACCCCCAACATTTGGACCTACAAGAATGGCTGCAGTGTCTGCAGTCAGGATATGCTAGACCTATCCAGCTTCAAAGTGAGTCAAACATCATAACACTGACATTTCATTATAGATCTAATATGATTATGAAGATAAGTTTTCAGGTGACAGGTAGTAAAACCACTTCTCTCTGTGGCATTCTATGATCCTTTGGTGAAACGAAATCTGCTCCAGTGAACACTACAGTGCAAAGCCATGAAAATGTACTATAGCGAGGTGGGGGTCCATAACAAGACTGACACCACTTTTTATTATTTCTCTCACACTCACAGCACGCTGTTCGAACATGCTAGCTGTCATCGGGCAGTATCGTCTCCCTGACATGGGGACTACACAAACAACATGCGCAACAGTAAAAATTACTATATAGCACAAGGACAACATTTCATGCCACAGCTGGGTACATTTCTTAGGGTTAAAGTGGAGGCCTGCTTTACATGGAGGCCTTACGTAAAGTGGAGGCCTGCCAAAGACTTCCTGCAGGTGGTGTATCACTGCATTGAAAGTCACTGCATGCACTAACAGCGCATTAAGATACACCGGCGAGTACAAACGGCATCGCCAGAAACTAACAAACCCACTAGCCAATGGTAAAGCCCATAGCTGTGGATGCCAGCTCCAACTGCCAGTGCCCACTATGGGTCTCCCGTCCATTTCAGGGTCTCCCGTCCATTTCAGGGTCTCCCGTCCATTTCAGGGTCTCCCGTCCATTTCAGGCCTTCCCCTGCCAATCTGTGTTGATTTCTTCTAGGAGTTCGGTCATTTTATCTACCAGATTTGATCCTACCATGACAGGTGGCTCAGCGTAAACAGCACGGTACAACGGCAGAATCAATCACAGAACTGCCAGTACAATATAACCATCGACAAAACGAATTAACTGAGTGAATAAGCAAAGTGAACATTAACTGACATTATGCATGCCGCAAAGGCTGCTGGGATGCAGCCAAAAGAACTGAATCCAGACGCTGCGGTACGCTACAGTACTTTTCTGTGATCCCAGAAATGGAAAAATGAAACCAAGTGGAAAACACTTACACGTGCGTATGTTTTGTTAACATCAACCCGACAAAAGGCATCAATCTTCACTACCAGGTGTGACAGTCACACCGGTCCTTGTTATTTTGGGAATGACCCGTTTAAAAGCTTAGGTGCAGTGGATGTGGGAGTTCTGGCTGGCAGGTGAGAAGTGTCCCGGCTATTCAGTGAGGATGATGAGGCACTGGCTTGCTGTCTAAGCCATGTTTTCTCCTCCTCGTTGTCTGAGGTTCTTAGCTGCCTTATGTAAGTGTGCTAGGTAGAGAAACCTGGGCCAGCCTCCCCAGCTGTGTTTATGAGGGACCTCTTACCACCTACATAATTCTATCACACTTCATGCTTTTACTTTGAAAGAAAACATACAGGTACAGTATACAGTGGAATAAAACCACATTCCTCCAGCACCATAGTGCAGCGTACAAACAGAACAGGTTGCAGTAAGACATAGGAACAATGCAGAAAATATTTTTCCAGTTTGTGTGTTTTTTTTAACAAACATTGTGACCCGTTAAGAGGTTCCTACATTCCAGACAGTTTATGACAGCGGTCCCAACTTAGCAAATGTCTGTTGCATTTATATTTTGAAGTCCGTATGTTGCGTGGCTGGTTTGAGCTCAGCCGCCATCCCGCTCTGACGGCTCCGCGTTCTGTGTTGTAGGAGTCTCCCAGAGTGACCCTGGTTGTGTTCGTCGAGCAGCCCACTCCCTTACTGCCAGAGTTCCTGAACAGGCTTCTGGTGCTGGACTTCCCCAAAGACCGCCTGAGTGCATTTATATATAACAAAGTGGGTGTCTTTTTGCACACGGTCTGCTCCTTTTCAGGGAATGACATCAGATGTGCTCTGTCACCAAAGCCCTCTCTCCTTCTCTACCATGAGAAGCACATCCAGAGGTTTTGGATGGAGAACGGGAAGGTCTTCCAGAGCTTTGAAATCATGGGTCCCGGCAAACAGTTGACCTCAGCAGAGGCACGGGACGTGGGAATGTCTGCAACCACAAGTCAGCTTCATTTGACTGTGGCTAGTGCTCTGCTAGGTGGCCATTAGGAGAGCACAGGCCAAACCAAGAACGTTGGAGAACCAGGCCTTTAGAACCCTAAATCTCACGCTCATCTTTTGTGAAATTAAATGGAATTAAACTAAACCGATGAGGTTTGACTCCACATTCGTTTTCAGGTCCAAGTGTGAAGCTGTTACTGGCCACCGTGGTGCTCAGTGGTCGGACTGTATTTTTGCCACGCTGTATTTCTGACGGTGTTTATTTTTCTGTGACCTTCCCTCACCCTGATAATGGAGGCGATACACTCAGTTATCGGCACCAGGGGTGTGATTTGTGCTTTGAAATTCAAGCTATCATGCCAGGAATTCTTTTTCTTTTACCTTCAGAATGGACCTGCTTCTCATGCATGAATATTAATCTTTCATTCCCCAGGGACCTGTGCCGCAGGAATACGGAATGCAGCTACCATTTCAGCCTCGATGCCGACGTGAGGCTAACAAATAATCGGACCCTGCGGCTCCTGATCGAGCAGAATAGGTGCGTCGTCATGTGACAACTGACTTCTATCGACCCATTTAGGCAGCATGAGATACGGTCTACAGAACACCACTGAACACTCCAGCTGAAGTCACCTACTACTCATAAATAAAAAACATGGATTTTCCCATCAATGTCAGGGAAGAACTGAGGGTTCTCTTACTGTGCATTATGGGTAAATCAAGTGTAAAACACCTCCTTGCTACTGCAGGGAGTATTAGGAAATAGCTGATGAATCTGATTTGCTTTTTGCCCACTAGAGAGGTGTGTGGGTTTTTAATACAAGGGGTGAGGGAGTTGTTCCCTCAGACTTCTGGGCTATGGGTTGGAATGTGGCTTCATTGCTGTGGGATAGGGGGACGTATATAATTAATTAATTTGGCTTAATTCATCTTTCCCAATAAACAGACTTGTGTTAAATATTTAGTCGTCTCAAACTCTCTATGACGCCATTGGCTCTGGCCATATTCTCACTGTGTTCCACTGAAATTCCATTTGCTACTCAGAGTTTCTCCCACAATGTAAAGACACTGCTTACATTTCTGATTTTACCTTCTTTTCCGTAAGTATAATATTAATATCCCAATATTAATCCTAAACGAGCAGGCTGGTTAGAAAGGGTAGATACATGTCCATTATGTCCATCTGTGACTTTCTTTTCGTTGTGCTTCTTCTGTATACCTCAGAAAAATTATCCGAGGAGTACCTGGACATCGTACGTGAACGACCCGCGTGAGTGACATCGTTTCTGTGAGTGCGGGGTGTCGCACGCATGCCGGACGGTACCAGCCTTCCTGAAAACAGGCCTTGGGAATGGCATCACCAAGCTTCAGATAATGAAGAATAAAGAACGGTAAGTAACGACCGAAAAATAATTACATTCACAAATCATGTCCGTATTCATGCACTTGCCATGGTTATTTTCAAAAATATTGAGTGACAGTATGCTGAAAAGTGCAGGTCTCGTTTCATGAAACAACATAACAGCATGGCACTTCAT
>JAODJW010000043.1:5147555-5160389 GCA_026777045.1 Hyperopisus bebe
CTTTTCTCCCAAACCTATAAATTATGGATGAAGATGGTGCTAAGGCTCTCTTTCAGTTTTTTATTTCCTCTGTCTATTTCCCGCCAGGGGGGTGTGGAACGTTCCGTACGTGGCTCATATCTACCTCATAAAAGGGGAGACGCTGAGAGCAGAGCTGAAACGGCAGCTCCTTCACCCTGGAGAGAATGGACCCGGACCTGGCTTTGTGCAGGAAGGCATGCCAGCTGGTGAGAGGCTCCCAACCTCCATGTCTTTGCCAGGGTTTTCTGGGGTCCCGGGTTTGGCGTCGTCTCTCTGTCCCTCCAGACATTTCATCAGCCAGAGAAGTAAAAGGTGAAACTCAGTACCAAGAATCGTATTTGTAGTCTTGGCAAGACTGGTCTTGCTAACTTGCCTTCCAAGAACTAACTTGGGGGGCAATGAATCATGGGATTGGTCTCGTTTGGCAAGGATGCAACCAATGTATTCTTGATATTTGGAGCGGGGTGAGAATGACATCCAGGGATTTTTAATGTCCTCTGTACTTGTGTTCTTAGTATTGGAACTGGTTTTCGTCAATGGAATATGACGTAAAATGGGTATATGAGAACACAAGTAAGGTCAAGTACGCATATTAAGATTCACCCCATACTGGCTGCAATGCACAAAGGTTAGAGGTCAACCATGTTGGTCAGAATTAGCATCATGTCCCCAAATTGACCACAACAGCCAGGATGCCATGGTGATTTAGATATGGTCAGCCTCTTGGTTCAGCCTAGACAAGATGGTTATTGGATTTGTAACCTGAAAAGTTTCTGAAAGCTTTTGTGCATCTCCGGGGTGAGGCTTGCCCAAGAACCTTACAGTAAAAAGATATGAAATATACAGTATATACAGTATTCATAATAAAAATATATATACTGTAGGTTTTTTGGACAAATGTGAGCAAAACAACTAAAATAATGTTATTAAAATTTCCATCCATTTTCCATAACTGCATATGGTCAGGCATAGGTAATAAATATTATTATTAAAATATAAAAATCAGTATTCTCTGATGAAGAATAAGAGGAGATTTACTTAAAGTAGCCAAAGTTTACAAATACCAGCTTTGATGTTTTGATCCATCCGTTGTGTGATATGCCCTGCTAGTAATGTAATGTATATTATTTGTATTTTACTTTTACGCTGATACTGTACCGCATTTTACGTTTCCTTTAAAGGGCATTTTTATGTACGTCACAAACCACCACAAATTTGGAAGACTGATTTCCACCGTTAACTATAAGACGTCGCATTACAACGGTGACTTGTGGCAGATATTTGAAAACCCAGCAGTAAGTTCATTATGGGCCACTGCCACTGTAATGTGTTTGACTGCTTCATTTTTCCTGTCGTCTAACCACCTGCTGTCCTAATATTGTCATCAAAGGAGCTGTAATTTGCAGAACTAATCTCTTGACTTACATGTGCATTAGCATGGAGATAAAAGAGCCTTTGTTCTGCGTCTTGTCAATGTTTTACAGTAAAAAATTAGCTGTTTTTATGTTAATGATTACAGGACTGGAAGGAAAAATATATCCATCCTGATTATTCTAGAATTTTCACAGAGGACATCATTAAGCAGGTATATGCCATATCAGTGGTACACGCAGTCTGATGAGGTCACCTGTGCTAATTTTACTGTCTAGTCTATACTTATCGTTACTTGGTATGTATGTTTCTTTAGCCCTGTTTAGATGTTTTTGGTATCCCCATATTATCTGCGAAAGCTTGCAACGAGCTCGTCGGAGAGGCGGAAAACCTTGGGAAATGGACAGAAGCACCGAACTGGGTTAGTATACGCCGCTGGAAGGACAACTGTCTCATTAGATTAATAATTATGGGGCTAATTATGAAATTAGCTTAGGAGCTTTAGCCAAAGACCTTTCCTGCGATTGGGTGTCCCGGTTTGCTTCTGATTGTTGGGGGGCAGAAGGCAAATGATTTATTTGAATTTGAATCAGGAGGCTTTTTTGGGGTCCTGAAGGATGCATTCAGACGGAGGACAGGCAGACAGAATTTAAATTAAAGTGTGTCTGAAGAAAAATAAATGAGAAGGAGAGCTGAAAAGGGAATGTGTCTTCAGGGTGTTTCATTTAAATTTTTATTTTATAATCATAACTTTCTGCCAAATGGGGCTTCTTAAAACCTGTAGAAAGTTTTCAGGAGTCACAGTAATCTTCAGCGTGGCGGCTGCTTTGCTGTGAAGCGTGATGACAGGTTTACAGATGCCAGATTAAGGCTGCCTTCGGAAAGGCGCACCAATGGCGCACGTTGTCTTCACCTCTGTTATTTCCTCACTCACGCCCCCTGAAGGACAAGCGGCTAAAAGCAGGGCATGAGCCCCTTCTGGCAAGCGACATTCATATGGCACAGATGAATTTAGAGAAGGAGTGGCTGTTCTTTATCCGGGAGTCCATTTCAATAGTGATTGCAAAGGTTTTCTTTGGGTACAGCACAAAGGTAACTTATGATGCCCTTGGGCTGAAGTGAGATGGATGTCTGACTGATGGTGTTTTGAAGAGATATTCAAAACAAAGTGTGCGTAATCTAAAATCTGCCCCACTCAACTTTGTTAAGGGACGTCTACAAATGGGGTTGGTGGGTAATAGCTCAGAAACTTGATTTGTGAATTAGTGGTTTTTAGGGAAGATTGAAAGCCATGTTAGCAAGTAGCAGGGTGGCTAAAGCTTAACGATTCCAAGTCCAAGGAGGAGATGTAATCTCACTTGGTTTGCTTCGCCTAATTAGCCAGCAGGTCTAATGTTCAGCTGTAAAATGGATGAAGCACCATAATATCAGCAGTTAACTGAATTGTCATTGGTTTATTTGGGTCATGTGCAATGACTCCCTTAGAAGGACATTCCAAGTTCCTCCCAGCCTCTGTTAGACATTTTTGATTGCAGCAATTGGTGCATCCTGGCTTCTCTATATATAAAACTACAAACATTTGCAGAGACCAGTAAGCCTCCCATTGTCATTCTCTGGCTCTCGCTCCAGAGTTACTCCGTGGTAAACTTCATCGCCAAAGACAGTGCAGAGGGTCTAGCCAGTCAGAAGACACGTCACGACAAGTCAACAATCACCATGAGCATCGCCGAGCTCAACAATGCAGGCGTAGATTTTCAGGTGAGGGCTGTGTCACACTTTTCTGTTATCCACGTTTCGTGATTTACTTGAGATACATGGGAATCATACTCACTGCTGGTCACCCCATTAGGTGACATGGGCGGCTGCCTAGGGCACCATCTTCTAAGGAGTCGCCAGCTTATCAAGCCAGTTTCATTTTGTTTTGAACATGGGTCCCAGTGCATAAGCATCCCTCGGGCGCTATAAAGGACTCAGCCTGCACGGATGGTACTTGTGATCAAACAAAAATATGGTTCTTTAGATGACAGCTTTTAAGAAGCAACACTACAATGAATTGGTAGTACTATTGTTAATAATAAAAGTGTAATAAAAACAATAATTGATGTTATTGGACTAATTGGGTGTTTGTTGACCTGTTTGTACAGGGAGGTGGCTGTAAGTTTCACAGGTATAACTGCTCCATCAAGTCCCCGAAGAAGGGGTGGAGCCTGATGCACTCAGGGACGCTGACACGCCTATACGAAGGCCTGCCCATCACCAGCGGCCTGCAGTCCATCGCCACGTCCTTCATAGATCCGTGACTGAGGCCTCAGCTCTTCACCCTATCCCCGAACATATGTGACTCTCGTGCCGCTCCAGTCTGAATTCAAGATGGAGACTCAACTGATACAATTTTGCGAATCCATTTTAGATGAAATGTTCATAGCTTCTCGGTGACTGTCTGCCAGTCTGCGCGGCAAGAGACATGAAGAAAAATAAAATAACCTATAAATTGGGCAGAAACTGTAGATTTCATTCAATACTGAAAGTGTCTGAAAGATTTAAGAATATAAAAACAAACGGAGAATATAAGCTGGCACAGAAATATATCTGCAGACATTCTTAAGTAGAGTTGCAGTGGAAGCAGTAGAAGTACCTGGGATTTCATGCACAATTCAAGTAATATTTTGTATTTTAGGTGCTTTGTGCCACTAATGCAAGTCTCGGTTTGATGTGACCTTCAGCACAGGCGGATTTAAACTTGACCCCGGGCCGTGAGTTTGCAAAAGCGGCCGCAGAGGTGCACTGCATAAAGCCCAAGAGGGGCCTTTCATTAAAGATTTCTCCATTTGGCCCCTGCAGCATGCCGCCATGGAAACGGCCACTGGGGGTGGGGGGATGGCAGCGGGGGCTAGGTGGGAGAGCAGGAAGGACGGGGAAGAAAAGAGCCTGGGGTTAGGTGGCGGCCCCATTCTGGAAAGCGCATTAGCCGCGTGTCAGAGATAGCCCAGCGGACTGGCAGACAATCAGCACCGGTGCTAAGTGAAAGAGGAAATAGCTTTGTCACTACATATTCCCTTTAAAGTCCAACCAGCCCAGCTAGGTCCGCGCTGTCTGGCTACTGCTACCATGGCGATAAGAATAAGATGCCAGCACGACACGCTGGTTCATTGTGGCTTGCCAGTGTGAATATAAGCTAGGAAGTGCTAATGAAAGACTGATTCGGAAAGTGTTTATATGAATTGTGCCATATTTTTTAATGCTTTAATGTCTGGACGAGGGGCTTCGATAGGACTCAGAAGTAAGAATAAATAGCGACAGCGGAGAAACGACCTATTCTGAGCCGTCTGAAAGGACTGAAACAGCTCTGCGACTAATGCATTTCTTTATCAAAGACCAGGAAGGGAAAGGAAACCTTTTTCAATGGCTTTTTTTGTGCTGTGACCATGTAGGGGTCCATAGCAACAGCCCTAAAGGGCAGCTAGCAGCGAGGATGGGGTAGCCACCGCCGGCTTTGGGTAAACGCCTCAGTGGTAACGGCTGAAAGCCAGCTGCATGTCGAGAGACGTGCGGGAAGCAGCGGGGCGGGGTAGCGTCAGGCGGGTGGCGACGTCGCCCGGACGCCTTTCTGCCCCGGCGTGTCACGGGACCGCCAGATGCGGGTACGAGGCCAGAGTCGCCGCACGACACGTGTCGGTGTCGTGCTTCGTAAACGTCTTTCACGGTGGCGATTTGAGAGCCGGGTCATTCCTGTGATACAGGTTTTTCAATGTCAGTGACAGGCAGAGCCAGGATCCTAGTTTGTGTGCGCGGTGGTGTTATAAATCAAGGCAGCTCCAGGAAAGTGTTGAAAACACGTCCATGAAAGCAAAGCAAGAGGCAAGAAATAAATGGGAAAGACATCAATAATGATTTTTCTCGCAATGAATACATACGATCGCTTGCTGTTTCTCTGCAAAATACCTCATAGCTCTCCCCCACCCCCCCATCACGACTCCCCATGCAGTAAGCAATGCTGATTCTAACCTACTTAAATATTGATGTATCTGTAATATACTATTCCATTCTTTTTACATTTCAACACGCATTCTTGTGTGGGGGAAATGCCAAACAAAGTCACGGTATAATCATAAAATGATACGTTTGTTGACATCATGTAATATCTGCAGTCCTGCACTCAAGAAGAGATTTGAAGAGATATAGCTGGATGGATGGATGGATGGATGGGTGCATGCATGCATGCATGCTAAGCGTTGCATGTATTTCCGTGGGGACTGTGTTTTTTTTCCCTTCATAAAAGATCTACAGTTACTGTGTATTGGTATCTCGGTATTGCCTGCCATGTGATTTACCTGGGATAATCTCCAGATCTTTTCCAGTTCAAAACTAGTTCATTTGATATCGAAAATGCAAGTATAAGTTGCTGTGAGGTTTTTTTTTGTTTGTTTTTTTAGCTCCCTCAGTGACCAAATGATGTAGAATTCTGCTGGTCACGCTTACATATACATGACGAATGATAATTAGCTAACTATAGCAAAGACAATGTGAAAACCAGGAGCACGGGATGTTTGTTTAAAGCCTAGTCATATGGCAATAAATCAGTTTAATTATGATGTCAGTGATTTAATTTTTCCACTTGGGGGCACCAGCGAGCTTTGGGATTAATGTCCTGGTAAAATAACCATGGAAATAACAGCCTCTCTAATTGTTGCTACCGTTACTAATGTAATCCTAAAGCTAAGGATTGCACGCAAACTGGGTCATAATTAGCAAACATCATTTAATAATAATGGCAATTCATTACTCAGATTTATGCAAGCCCTTTTTATGAGCTGGGTGTGAAAATCCAGCATGGGCAACCGAGCAAGTCGAAATGGAAAAGACAGACGTGGACCCGTACGACCCTCTTGCCCGTCTGAAAGCCCATTAAGGTGCCTGGAGACCCGGAAACATGCTTTTCGGCAGGAACGGATGTCGGTTTATGGTAAAGTCAGCGGACCGTTCGGTGGTAAGGAGCTATGGTCACTGTTGAAGCAAGGATCCAGAATACAGTTAAACGTGGATAACTAACTATGAATAAAGTCACTTCCTGGTGCTTGCAGACGTCATTTCTTTGCTTTCATAATTTTAGATTGCTGTAGTCAAGGGCTACTCTACCAAGATTAATCAACAGGTATTATAAATGCTTTGCTGATTTGATTGTTAATTGTTTGTGATTGAAGGTTTTACACCATTTAAATCACTTTTTATTCCACAATGGGTACACTGAATGCAGTGATTTAATGACAGTTACTTTCGCTGTGTCTAATGTTATATAGTACACATCCCCTACCGGCGACCTCTTTGTGTAATTAGGGTCAGGATGATGAGTAGTCTGTCCCGGGCAACTAGGACCTTGAGATGTCGAGGCTGGACCCAAAGCTGGTACACACTATGAGGAGAAGAACCAGCTTGTACAGAGGCTTGGTCCACAGCACTCCTCCAGTTTATGTGGGCGACATGCTGACCGTAGTGTTTGAAGCAGCGGCTAGCTAGCTAAGTAGTGCATAAATGTTACGTTCAAAATGCCGTTGTTATGTGTACTCTGCAGTGCGCTGGCATCCTGTCCAAGGTTTGTTGCTCCGTCATATTGCTTCTACACCGAACAGCCGACATTACCACCGTGATAACGATGCATTGGAAGCGGGGAAAGAAGCAGAATATTATGCTAAGAGCGTTTACATATGGCCCTGCAGTCAGCAAGGGGCTGGTACTGATTTCTGTACACACTAGAGGCCGTGATCTCCGTGTAGGCGACTCCACCCCCGGCGAGAGGTGGTGGAAACTCCGGCGGCCATCGAGAAGACACAAATGACTGCTTCATCTTATGAAAACCGACAGAAAACCCTCCTCGGGGTTTGGTCAACTGTCTGAAATTGCTACAGTTTTATTAGGTCAACATTTTCTTTATAATCTGTTTGATCCATAGCTACACTCTTCCATAGTTACATACTCTTTCTTATTATTGCTTACTGTTTAACTGCATAGTCTCTGAGACAAAAAATGAACGAGCGGCTTGGAATCCACTACTGCCCACCTGCAAGTATGGAAAGTGGAGTGATTCTGTTTGTGACGGGGTGGGGGGGGGGGAGGGTACTACAGGGTGAGGATGGGATCGTGGTTTATGCCGCCTTCCTTAGACTGCGTGACATATCACATGCAGCCTGAAGTGGGCTATTTAATATGAGAAAGGCAGGTGGCCACCCCTCCCCCCTACCCTCACAATTAGCTGTTGTCTTTGGGTGTGGGGGGGTGTGGGGGGGTTAAATGGGGATGTTCGGAGCATCCTGGTAGAGGAAAACCCCATACTGGAGCTGTTGGAAGAGTCTCCGTTTGATCAATAATAAACAACTCATCTGCTTCCGCAGTCAGACGGGAGAATTAGCTCGCTTTTAATGAAGAGGCTGACTGATGCAATCTTACTCCCGCCCTATGACACAGCCATGAATGCAGACAACCGACCACCCCTCCCACCCCCCCGCCGACAAAGACGCAGCTCATGGCATTTACTGCCCCCACCACTATCCCCAAAGGAACACCGATTACAGGAACCACTGCTCCATTATCCACTCAATAATCAAATTCTTTACAAACTCAGATAATACCATCCATTTTCTAGCGTCTGTTTTTATGATATTTTAAGACGCTTGTTTTGTTGCCGCCGCCATGACATTAGTAGTGTGACCTTGGAGTCTGGCAGGAGTCTTATCAACCTTATTTTTTTTCTGCCTTATCCTTTGGCCACCGGTGGACGACTGACCTCTTCATCCTCCGAAAAAGGATGAAGGCCACGACGTGTGGCCTCGGCTGATAAATGATTCACCTTCAAAAATCAATTTCTCCCAATTCTCCCCCGATGCCCTTTCGTTGTCTGTTCAATCTAAATTCTGATAAGGTGCCCCCCCCTCGGTTTCCCTCTCTCCAGTCAAACGTGGTGATTTGCCTGTAATATACACCAACAAACTTTTCAGGATGTCTTTAATTCCCCCAAAGGTAATGGCGGTTTCTCATTAAGCAGGTCTTGCAATATAAGGTGATGCAGAGTCATTTTGCTAATTTGTCTGGACTGCTACTCATAGTTCTGGGCTGTGATTTTTTTTTTTAATGTCGCTGATGAATTAGTATTATGATCCGGAGTATTTTGAATTTGTTCTGTCACAGAACCATGGAAGAAACCAAGTTGGACATACGGGGTGTCAGGGGGTGTTGTAAGGGGGGCTGGAAACCAAAAGAGCTTCCCGTTGTGAGTCAGTGTTTGGTGACCTTAGCAATTTTGCAGTTATTGTGGTCACTGCCGTAGGGATTCGGATCGCAGCCTCATGTTAGGGGCAAACGGAGAACACCGTCCATCCTTCCATCGCTTTGGTTGTCTTTTCCCCTCTCTATTGTTCTGTGGACTGATTTAGCGGGAAGATTGATGACAGGGAGCAGGAACTATGCTGTGGATGCAGCATTTAACGGTTTGGTGTATCACATGCTGTCGTTTGACATATTAGTGCACTGGAGCGGGGTCAGAAGTCAATTTGTGTGGAAGCAGGTATGGTGGAAAGCTTCTATATGTGTGTGTGTGCGTGTGTGTGTGTGTGTGTGTGTGTGTGAGTGTGTGCGCTCCCTCAGTGCTGCTCTCCGTCAGTATGAGACCTTCATGCCGGCAATAATGATAAATGCTGATCCCTCTCCCCTACCGGGGGGTCTGACCCAAATACCATCGCACAGCTTATTTCATCCTATAGATTAGAGCAGTGTTTCCCAATCCGGTCCTCATGGGTCCATGTTTTTGCTCCCTCCCAGCTTTCTGCCAGACAGTCAACATCTAAGGGAGTTGGGAAGGAGCAAAAACGTGGACTGTCTGGGGGTGCCAGAGGACCGGATTGGGAAACACTGGATCAGAGGGTTAAATGTTGTCTATAAATATTAACTTCACTGCTATCCCACTCCTCAATCTCGTAAATGTTCTTGCCAGAGACCAGAATATGAGAAACGAGTCTGCTTTGGGGAGAAAAGGAATCATCACCACAGCTGAGATGTTTATAAAGCAGGCTTGGGGTTTTGCTGGTGTTTATGACCCCTGCAGATAAAATCACGGTCCGCAAACCACTGTTGTGCAGAGTAATTCATGGCATTTATGTCCCAGCATTGATTTTACAATAATGAAGGCTGTCGATTAACTGCTAAAGGAGAAAGTCATACCCTGAACAGACATTCTCAACAGAGACGGCTGTGTATTGGAGTATAACTCATGCTTCCTAGCAGTACTGCTGAAGGAGGCAGTTTTAGGGTCAGAAAAATTAGAATCCTGTGTAATATCTTTTTTTTTTTTATTCACAGTGACATCCTCTCCAGAAAGACCGGAGACTATTGAAAGTGCACTCTTGGTTTATCTACTGTCATACAGTAGTAATCTTGACCACCAGGTTAATCCACAGCCTGGAATCCTGATTGCCACCTGGACTGACTTTCTTGCAAACCGACCAATCAGGACATGGCTGCCCCTCCCCCCCCACCATGGCGAGCTGACCAATCAAGGCTCCTTGCAGGTCAGCCAATCCAAAAGCAAGGCCTGTGTGTTCTCTGCAGCCATCTGATGAAGTTTCAAAAAAAAAAACAAAACTGTATTATTTACACGACCACCATTATTTGCAAGTGGTTTTGAGGTTTTTATTATCATGTGTACATAGTGCAATAAAATTCTTCCTGCAGACCGCAGTGCCAAATAAACACGAAACAATAACAAGTACAGCAGCCGACAATAAATAACAGCAAAGCAACAAATAAAATAAAATTACACTGCAATGGACACACTTAAAGCATTTACATGTGCAAGAGATGCATTTGGAAGTATAACCCAGGGAATAATGTGTCAAAGTACTGGTAGGAGCAATTGTTATGAAAACACAATATTATATAATTGAGTTCCTTAGCAGTTTGTTATTATTACTGCCACACCTACGTGACGCAACTACACTTGTTAGTGTAGCTTGTATGAAGACTTACTGAAGATCAAGTCCAGTGCTGTCACAACTACTCCACCTGCTGGTCGTCCTTGATGCACTTGTTTTCTTGGCCACTGCATTGATTGAGGAGTTGATAACGTGAGCTGAAGTGGCTCTTTGGGCGCCGTGATTAGACTGTATACAAGGAGGCCAGCGATGAGCGGTGGGCTGGTGGAATTGCTCGGCGCCACGCCTGCTGGGAATGGTTTTATCTTCCTGAAAAGGCTCAGACATGTGGGAGGAGGCAATCAAAGCCTGGGGAGGTGTGGAGAGACCCCCCCCCCCCATCATTTTTGATTAATGTTAAATGTTAATGCCTTCAGGATGTAGTAACGACAGTTTTGTGCATTCTTCATGTATCTTGGCTGAATAGGAGGCATAAAGGAAGGCCAACCCCCCCATTAGTGAGGGAAAACTAAAAATCATCGTGCATGTGCCCCCCCCTCCCCCTGCATCCTCCACCCCCCACCAGGGACCAGCAGCGGAGCCATAAAAGCGGACAACTGGAGCGTTTTAGCATTTCGAAGGGCATTATCCCACAGACTAAAATGCAGAAACACTTTGGGTGAAGGTGTCTGTCCTGTCCTGCGGCACACAGACCACGCCTCAGCCATTCAGCCCACGTAAGCGGATACTGACATTTTAAAATGGATACAACTTCGCCAGCCTTTATTTATTAATAACATCGCACCGGGACAAAGAAAAAAAAAAAGAGCTGATCTTTCGGTCTCGGGCGCGGCACGGACGCCTACGGCATGGGTCCTACGGCATTAAATATGTATAAATATTCAAAGTAAGGTCAACATCTACAGCACTCTAACCAGATAATCCCTTTCCTGACAGTCTGGACAAGATCGTCAGCATGCCAGGCTGACGGAGAAAGAATTCGGAGCAGACGGGCAAGGCAGTCACAGGCGATGTAATCCCATTAATAGCCTGAGATAGAAATAGCTTTTTTTGTGAGTGTGGGTGCTGGCGGAGAGATATAAATGAGGAAAAGGGGTGCAGGAAGACCTTTATTCCTTTACTAATACAACGGGAGCCGAAGATGGCGTGGAAGCAGGAGGTTTTTCCCAAGCCTTTTAAGGCCGTGCTTATCAAACAGCCCCCGTCGGAGGTGGCGGAGGAGAATGCGTTGTTTACCGCCATGCCGGCGCGGCCTCCACCTCGCCTGCTTTACATCACAAAGCCGAGAGGCCGCCAGCTACGAAAGCTCATCACCCACCTGATGATTGCCGCGCCGGTATCGCGCCGTCCCCTACCCCAGCCGCCGCTAAATAGCGCGCCTCGGATTTTTAATGAGCCTCCGCAACCCCCCACTCCAGACCAGAATGAAACGGCACAGGAGGGGTGACAGAGAATACTAAAGAGGAAGTCGTTATGTCTCGGAATCAGAAAATGGGGGGCAGCCGGGAAGGGGGTGGGGGGGAGCGAGAGCTTCAGCAGCGAAGCGAGTGACGTTTTTTAAAAATTTATCAGTGTCTGTCCGGCGTGTTCTGGAAGCAAAACTAAGCTTCACCTTGATCTTTGGGTTGTGTTTTGTTTTCGTTCATTTTTTGAGAACCGGTGCCAGTTTTCCTGCTCCCTCCAGACCCCCGCAGAGACCGGAGACGGCTGCAGTAGCGTCCTGGCTTCACCTTCGACTTAAATCAGTGTCGCCCCCATGTTCAGGAGAAAGAATGTAAAGTTAAAAACAAAACACTGTGGTATCTAATGACTGTCCCACATCCTCTGTGCTACATTCATGGCGTTCTCACTGAGTTCCCACATGTTGGGCCAGAGGTGGGTATTTCCATTCCTTAAAGGACAGCGAAGAGAGAATTTGCACCTCGGATAACCTCCCTGCCGGCATAAATCTCAGTGACACTTTGGCCTAGCCTCGCTGTGTTTGACTGTCAGCCATCATTGGTCTCTGCCTTTTCCAGTCCGTCCTCCGCAAGCTGCCATGAGGCCAGTGTAGGAGGGCGTGGAGGAAGAACATGTGACCTCTCAGAGCTCAGGTTGGATTCTCTTAGGGCCAAACAATCGCTGACAGATGGCCGCAAGGCCAGATCCGAGGCAGGTCACAGTAATTAGCATATTAAAGCCCTCAGATGCCTTGCTAACGGCTGGGCATTCCGTTTTGTTTGCAGTTATTCAAGTGAGTGTGTGTGCGTACATGCAAGATGGTTTGCGTGTCCTGAAAGAAGACCCACATTACGGGAAGCGAGAATCGGGTTTGAGTGAAACGTTATGCAAATAAGATTAATAGCCATAATGATGTGCGGACAAGCACGTTAATTCATGAATCTTAATTATCCCTGAATTGGTTGGTATGCGATTGTGAAGTGCGAACATTAAAGACAGAGACGAGTGTGTTCTCCTATTCCAGGACAACTACAGCTAGGGGAATATCATTCAGATTAAAGATTTAAAAAAGATTAATTTTTGT
>JAODJW010000043.1:5173735-5184575 GCA_026777045.1 Hyperopisus bebe
GTGGACAGTCTAAGCAGAGAGCTGGGAGGGTGCAAAAATGTGGACAGTCTAAGCAGAGAGCTGGGAGGGTGCAAAAACATTGGCCGATTGTGGGTCCCCGATTGGGAAACACTGCAGTGGAGAGCTGCCTTTTCACTGGCGCTTCACTCAGCCCAAAGTATCATCTACCGGGCCTGAAACATCCCCTCCAGTCACAAGATTCCAGCAATGAACCAGTCCAATGTCACTTTCCCACCTTTGTAATGATGGTGGAAGCCACAATAAACACAGCCAGAGTAAATAAAGAAAAGCTTTGAGTCTGGGAGTGATTGGCAGTTAAAACATAGTCTGTGAAACAAAAGAAGGGTAAAGAAAAACTTTCTTCCC
The DNA here is from genome assembly GCA_026777045.1 of Hyperopisus bebe. NCBI lineage: Eukaryota > Metazoa > Chordata > Actinopteri > Osteoglossiformes > Mormyridae > Hyperopisus > Hyperopisus bebe. Next base: position 5,174,102 of record JAODJW010000043.1, read on the forward strand.
AGTTCAGGTAATTGTGTGTATGATGGAGCCAGTCTGGAGGACACTGGAGTTAAGGGTACACCGGTAATGTTTGCTGTAATAACAATCTGGGCCTCTTTAAAGGAATCCCCTGTTGCCTCACTCGTGTAAACGGCTGTAATTGTGTCGGGTCCACATGGACTTGTCAACCTAGGCGTGGTGAAGCTTTGACGTGAATCCACTCAGGAAGCAGATGCGTGTATCTCTGCAGGGGCTAGCTGAGGAGGGGCAGTTTTGACACGAGGGTCCGTGCGCGCTTCGTCTTTAAGATCCTTGATAGATGTTTAACTTTATCCTTCGGTGAAGATGACATAAATCAGTTTTCTTGCTGTGAACTTACATTCCACCTTGAAGGCCCTGAACCCTTTATCAGTATTAATGGTTATCCCCCTTACCTACCCAAAGCTATTTCACACTTGGTTAGCTAGAGTATGGAACTCTCTCCAGAGCTGTATATTTAGGGTGAGCTGCCTAAACATTTTCAGAGACCCTAATTGCTATGCAAAGCATGTCCATTGCAGTTAAAGACCATAATGCTTTGCTAAGATAATTTATTGGGCTTGCCTTCTATTGAGCATTTTTCAATTAATAAATTCACTTCCCTGCCATTGAACATTTGCATAGACAGCCCTAATTGGTATACATTCAATAATAATCTCGAACTATGGTTCGTTATGCATTTAGAAGGGGGCACCATAATGCCTTCATAAATTTCAGTAATAACATTTGTTTTGTTGGGTTTATTAATGGATTATGACTCCTGAGAGAATGGTAAATGTTCTTTTTCTCTGCAAACGATGAAAATGTGACTGTGGTCCATAGCAGCCAGAAGTTAAGGCCCAGATGTAGTAAAAATATGCTCATTCACTACACCCAATCTGCCTATAATATCCGTGAGGATTAAGACTTTTTTTTATTCTTATGGAAAAATAAAAGGATTCAGTCCGGAGGAAAATAAATCAAGAAATTATGACACGCCAGAGTAGATCTGCGTTAATCGCTGCTTTGTGAACAAATTTTATCTCCCATACACACACACACACACACACACACCTATAAATATGTGAATTCGCAGTTCCAATCTCTGGGAAAATGAATGTATGTCACTTAAACCGCCTGCAGTAAACATGCTGCGAGTTCCGCTGCGTCGCAGTCTGACCTGCGACGGATTCTGCATGGAAATGCGCCAGACGTGGAAGGAAAAGCCTAGAATTTATCCAGGCTTTAAAAACATTTTCATCCATTTATTTATGCATGTTATCAGTTTTTATCGACTTTCTTCAGACTTTGATTTTAAACCATAACCGCTGGAAACTATTTAGAAATTAATCTATATGCTGAGAGACTGACTGGAGACCAGCTCTGCTCAGATATAGTTGAGTGACTTTTCTCTTTTTTTGGTGCCACGATTATAACACAATATAAACTCCAGACTGTTGGGGTGTTAGGACACTGTTATATTTTGTGGTTACTTATAACGCTAAACCTACATCCTACAGAATTACATAAGCATCCTCAAGCAGACCATGAAATGAGGTTTACTGGGCCAAGATTAAACTGGATTTTAATTTGACTGACAAGATTCGAAGGAGTATGGATTTCCTGACAGTATATTGAAACATATAATACGTTTCCTGAAGAGGAAGTCCGAACTGTTTATTTGTAAGAGAGCAGTCTTTCTTGGAGGCTTACGCTGGACACTCAATGCATAACTTGTTCCAGCAGATTCTTTGAGGCCAATGTTAGGTTTATTTTTATGAAGAATATTTCTATGAAAGTACTAAGGCCACCTGCCATGACTCTGTGACTGTATCTTCCTTTACTACACAGACAGTTAAGCAACTGTTCAACATGCATAGTTCACATTTAATTATTATTATTTTTTTTTTTATTTTATTTTATCAGAGGCCTCTGATATGAGTGCCACGTCTTGCTTCCTTTTCATCAAGAACGGGTGAATATTTTTGCCTTTTTTCTGAAGAGTCCCTCCCCAATGCCCACTGAATTATGCCTCTCCTCCATTTCATTAAGAACGAGGAGATTTCACGAAGCTGAATCTGCCTCTCTCGTGACTGTACTGGGAAACTGATTGTATTCAGAAGGGTGTCTTATTCACCACGTCTCTCGCTGTACAAATGAGATAGCCCCTAATTAAATTTACCTGAGAGAGGCTCTCTGGTCCTTCTGCGCACGCCAAAGGAAGCCTGCAACAAAGCCCTCGTGTGGTTCTGAAGCTTGTCTCCCTTTTCTTTAATTTCGGAAAAGACACGTCGAGGTTCACTTCAGTTTTGTTCCGGTGGGTCATTTCAGTCAGACGTAGTTTCTGCAATTTTCCTAACTGCTCCAGCTATAGCTCCCCATGACCATACAGAATGAATGATTCGTCTTTAGCCACACCCACATGACCCCGTGACCCTATGGCCAGCTGGAGGCTTCTGGACCACCGTAGCCCACTTCAGGTACTCCTCTGGTGCCTCATGCTCTTACTCCAGGGTTAATGAATAAATAAAAGTAACTAATTCCAGCTTAAGGCTGTTCCCCTGTGCTTTATCCACTGGCTACACCAGTGTTAGCATTTGAGATGCCCAGGACTTTCCACTGAAGTTCTCGCTCACTCTCTCGCCCCGCTGTTGCCTTGGCCAGACTCGGTTTCTTCTTGCCCCACATTTATCTACCAAACTCACACCTTGGACCCCCCTCCCCCCCCCCAAGCTTTACCTGCTGCGTACTTCTTGGCTCCCCACCCCACATGTTGTATCTCGGCCAGGCGAGGAAGGACAGGCTGCCGGCACTGATAAAATCCCACCGCAGCGCGTTCGGCCGTTCCCCTCTGATAGGGGGCGACGTGAGCATGCGGATGCATGGCGATTAGCGCTGTGCCCCCAGGAATGCGCCATCTGCGACCATGCAGCCGCCCTCTGTGCATGCACAGATCCAGATACATTAAAGAAAATCTCTACTCTGCGGGAGGTTTTGGAACTAAAGGTTTTGAGATTCTATAGCATGAAAAGTAATAATAACAGCGACTCATGAAGAATGTGATCGACCTGAAGGCTATGTGTGGGCCTTCTCCTGCGGCTCACAGATGTAGCTTTGACTTGGCTTTTCCTTTGTTGAAGATCCCGCTTGGGCTGAAAGCTGCGTCAGCTGTCAATCAAGTGGCAATTGATTTGCTTTCTCTGAAATTGGCAGGGTGCCAGACAGGGGTTCTGAGCGCAGCAGGTATCACAGAAATTGCGTGTGTGGCGAAACGTTAAAGACATTAGCGAAGCGAGAGCTTAGTAAGCGAGGAGTTGAGGCTCTTCCTCCATGCCTCGGAAACCCCCCGCGTCGGACGGCTCGTCGTGCGACAGCAACACTGCAAGACTGTCTCCTTGACGAGCAGGAGCAGCACATACACCTTAAGGCTTCATAACCGCTTGAAGCCCAAATTTACCCCCCAAGCACAGAAAAAAATCACACCACCCCATCGGCAGAATGCTCTCAAAATTCACAAACACTGTCTACACTCCATATTATATTCAGAATTGCCTCCTGGGATCAATTAAGTTAATCTTAATCTTTACTTATAACTCCAGACTTCCTAAAAGCTTGCTTATTTTGTAGATACATAAAGGCTGACACAATGGCTCAGCAGTTAATATGAACGTTTCACGTTCAAAGGCATGAATCCCCCCCCCTCCCCTCCGCTGCCGCGCTCTATCTGTGGTGCGTGTGTGCTTTTCATGTGTTGCAAGACCTTCTTCTAGGTTGGGGTTCCCCAATTATAGTCCTGGGGGGCCAGAATCTATCACAGTTTGCAGATTTCCCTGTTCAAACATATCTACTAAACTTGGATATTAGCTGATGTTGATGTGTTTGAGCAGGAAAGTCTGCAAACTGTGCTGGACTGTGGCCCCCCAGGACTGGAACGGGCAGAGCTGCTCTAGCTAAAAATCATACTTAGGTGACCTGGCATCTCTATATTGCCGGTAGCATGTATCCATGTCAGTGTGGGCTGTGATTGGTCCAACGTGCACCCTTCACTATGAAACTCCTTCCTCACTGGACAATACAAGCACCTCATAGTTGAGATCCTGCTTCTGATTGGCTTCATAAACCCTACTGCTGTGGGGGAGTTTGAAATGTAGATACATATATGGACTGTAGATACACAGTAATGCTACTTATTCCTTATTATTTCATTTAATAACACTTTATTCAAATGGACACTGTATGACAGTAACAAAACATTTAAAAGCTTCCTGTCAGAGCGGCCATGTTTTATTAGTCCTTCAAAAACTGAGAAATATGTAACCAAATACACATGTTCTCCACCATTTTCATGAGCACTAAGTAGAAATCTGCCACCCACAGGCATCACCTTTTAACGGAAAGGTCTCCCACATCGATTTCTTGTGGCGGATGAATGAACAGCAGTCGAATCAGGGCCCGGCAACGCTGTCAAGGTTAGTTTGTGCCGGGAGAACAAAAACGGAACAGAGGATCGGTAGTGCGAATTTAAACGACATAAAGAATCTGGTGGGCGGGTGATACCTCGACTTGTTATTAGCGCTCAGGCCACCGGGTAGGTGAGGCTGTCAACATAGCTGATAGCCGGCATCTTAATTACCAAAAAAATTGCTCGCCGGCGCAAGGCGAAATTCACAGGCTCTCATAAATAAAATTTCAGAGCCAGGCTCCCATTTTAGAGATGAGTTAAGGAGTAATTCACAAAAGGCACACAAGGACAGACTTCTTTACACTGCCCACGTCCTTCCCACAGGTAACAGTGCTGCGGAATACATTTTGAGGCTGTCTTTAAAGGGTTATTTGTTCCTCTGCCGCTCTCAGACGAGACGCTCACACCGCTACAGCTGGCTGGCTCCCAGCAGACTGCCCACGGTTGCCAGATTGAGCATCAGGGGCATTTGAGTGGCAGGAGAGGGGGGAGGGATGCTGATTCTTTGCTCTCTGTTCCTCTCCACTGGAACCTCCGACCCCCACGCACAGTGACGAGATTTGCCAAGATGCAGAAGAGGAGGGCCAGGCCTTGAGTGGCGTTCTGCAGAACACAGAGCACCAGCGTGTCACCCTGAGTGGCCGGCCAGCTGTAAAACACTCAATAATCCGGAGAAGAAAGGAAGAATGAAGCATGAATCTAGACAAGGATGTTGAAAGGGTGCTGGACCAAAGTGAAGGAAAGTTTGATTTAACTGTGGGGGGGGGGGAGGTGTTTCTCTAGGGTTTGGCTGCGTCAAAGCAACATCAATGAACCGTCTCCTGATGGTCACCAGCTCTGGGGCTGAAAGAACTGCCATTAATCTGAGAACATTCTACAGCTGACTGTTTCTCAGCCCAGTCCACAGGGACCACAGACAGTCCACATTTTTGCTCCCTCCCAGCTCCCAGTCAATCAAGAAACACCGAATACCTAGTACAGGCATGCTGGGAGGGAGCAAAAATATGGCCTGTCTGGGGGTCCCTAGGCACTGGGTTGAGGAGTTCTGTGCCACGTATCAAGGAATGGGGTACAGCCTTGAATCCACCCCATCCTCCTTATCCTGTCATTGGTTGACATACGAACCCTGTGATGAATCTGGAGGGGCAAAACCCACCTTTACTTACAATCTCACCGACGGGAAGGTGGACGGGACAGCCATGGATTCCGTTATTACCGCTATCGCGACCTCAATGTGCCCTCTGCGAGATACCAAACCTGCAATCCGTAGCATCTGCCACCGGCATTGTGGTGCTGAGTGCGGCCCAGACGCCAGCAGCACTATCCCCCGGACCTCCGACCGTGGGCCACGCCCCGCAGTGGATGATCTCCAGACCCTCAATTGATAGGTGCAAGCAGCTTTTCCGGAATGATTAGATGAGAAATGTTTCTGAAAGAGCTTCGCATCTGCCATTTATGACACGGTCCTGATGGATGATACCGCGTCAGGGCACGGTGCCAGCGCGAGTGGATGGAGCAATTAACGCGGCGAATGTGGGATAAGCCCGGTAACTGAACGCACCACGGGACTCATTAAAAGTAAATAGGATGTGAATTCATTTGTTAAGCAGTCACTCATTATGGGGCTTTCAGCCACATGGATCGGGGGGGGGGCTCTTCCAGCGATGGGAGCGGCACTGGCAGAGATGGATGGCACTGGAATACACCCCCGGATCGTCACAAGCACACCCTCCCACACAGAACACCCCAAAGCCTCAGTATTAAAGGTTCCTGCAAACGCTGGCCCGTCGCTGACTGACACATGCAGAAAGAGACAGACAGACAGGCAGAAAGACAGACAGAGACAGGCAGGCAGACAGACAGGCAAGCAGACAGACAGACAAACGGACCGATAGATAGATAGATAGATAGATAGATAGATAGATGATATTGCTGGCAATACCAATTACAATGCACACATATAGAGAGTGAAAAGACACCTAACCATTAATAGACAGCACCAATAAATAATGGATAATAATCTGTAACAACGCAAACAATGTCATGGAAAGTACTGTACTGAATTCAATAATAACAGCTCGGAAATGAACCGTATTGCTATAAGTAAGCAAATTAATGTTCTGTGGATGTGCAAAATCACCCCCAAAGTGTCCACTGACATGGGATTTAAGTCGTAAAATAGAGAAAATACAGGCCTGGAGATGCAACAGGGGTTTCTTGGCCAATACGCCACCTGGTGTTCAGCAACATGCTTGCAGGCTTATTTTCGTTTATTGATTTATTTATTTATTTTTACATCACCTGGATTTCACAGGTTCACATTATATGGACACTCTGGCTTTCACGTCTGGCAGAATGGGGCTGCCGGTAGGCTGTGTCTTCCAGACACGCCATCATCGTCTTCATCCACACGCTCGGATTAGTGATTACTGTCGCTGAGGGCCAGCTGACTGTATCAGTGGTTTAATTGGTGGAGCTGGACATGCGTTTCAGCGCGATTTACCCTGCCTCGTGTATTTGATGGGATTAGTCTCTCACCCTGGAGCTCACCGCAGAATTATCTTGGAAAAAATCACTGCTAATTTGCACATGCACTGCATTTCAAAGTTCATTCTCCACAGTCCCCGATCCACTGCGAGGAGACTCTTAACGCCCGCGGCGAAAGACTCGACGCCACGACGGCGACCTACCCAGGAAATGAGGACGCCGCCAGACGACCTGAAATACGAACCTCTCTTCTACAGCCCAGCTATTTTCGCCGTGACGGGGGGGGGGCACCCTATGATGGTTTCTGAAGAGGCCTGTCTGCTCCCACCCCCATGTCTAATTGCCTTTTCGAGTGGAAACCCCTTATATGAAATGCCTTCTTGTGATTTCTTTCAAGTGTAGCTTGTATTGACGGTTAAATTACCTGGACATGTGCTTGCATGCAGCCCTCTGCCGCAGTCAGTCGTGAAACAATTGTTTTTAGCTTGAGACACTGAGGTGTAACTGACATAACCAAGCTCTGGTGTGTCTGATGGGTAAGACCAATGTTCCATCAGTTGGGGAACCATAAGATCTCCTGTTTAAGTGTTTGCTCAGTTATAATAGTGCTACTGATAACAACATATTATTTATTTAGCAGTTGCTTTTGTCCAAAGCGAGACACAATTTGAGAAAGCGGGGTCAGACAGTCCCTGGGGCAAATGGGGGTTAAGGATCTTGCTCAAAAGCCCAAAGGAGAAATCACTCTGCTGGCCCTGGGATTTGAACCAGCAACCTTCTGGTTATACGCACAACATCCTAACCCACGAAGCTTCACCGCACCCACACACTAAATCCCTTCTAAGAGTAATAGCTTTTTTTCCAGATTATTTTTATTTAGGTATAAATAAAGAGGGAAGCACATCTGGCTGATTATTTTATTTAGGGATAAATAAAGAGGGAAGCACATCTGGCTGATTATTTTATTTTCTTAACCCTGCAGCTGGCTTCCTAAACACGGTGACATTTCCTGCAGCGCAGGAAACTCCACCGCAAAGTGATTAACTCCATCACACACTGCGCACCGGATGTCTGGGTCAACTCAAAGTGACCCCCCCCCAATTTGCTCTCCAGTCATGCGGAGATTCCTCCATCCTTGTTCAGTCACGCCGCTTCACCTTCAAGAGCAGCCTCTCACGACTTGTGTTTACCACCAAGCCCGCTGACTCGCTTCACTGGTTTCCAGGTTTTTTTGCGCCCAGTCCGGCGCATTCCTGGCTGTTTTAAGTACTTCCAGTTATCCTCCGATGACTTTGCTGGGGTTAAGCTGCGGAGGGATGTGGACGCTGTGGCACAACGAAGAGCTGAGTGACGCCTTGGCGTCCGCAATCTTGACAGAATAGCCCCGTTTGCCAAGAATCATCTTCAAGCTCGCTGTCGCCAAGGAAACAACTGAAGCCAGAGGCACCTGCTACCACGGTGATATTATGGGAGATTAAGGACACTGCCAAACAATGACAGGCATAAGAAGATATCGAGCATAACTCAGATAAACTTCAGGCTCAAACAAAATTGTTTTTTGGGATATTCCATCCATCTGTCTTTGATATCCACTTGTCCACCGGGTCATGATAAGGACAGTACCCTCAACCTGAGCCTATGTTTGCCGCCACACAAACCATGCATTTGTGTGTAGGCCCCAATGTTGGGGGGAACTCTGTTTGCCACAAACAGTTACTACACTAGGGAGAGCAGGGGCATCAAAGTCACTTTTTAAGTGAGTCTACAGAAACATCAAACCCAGCCCTGCTATAAGCTGATATTTTGCATGTGTTTATGCACAGTTTGACTGCAGAGTACCATAAGCAGAGACTTGGGGCTCAACTGGCGAGCTCTGGTCTGCATCCAGACCAAAACACAGTTCAGTCTGAACTGGGCAATTGACCCCACTCAACAAACTAACCCCCTGGTTGCGAAATTTACTGAGAGGACCCTCCCTCCCTCCCCACCCTGGATAATTTTTAGTGGAGGTAGTGCACCTTTGTAGGCTTTGTGTCCCTGATGGAATTAACTGAGTAAAATAATTGAGTAGCCCAGTACAGACAGCGAGTATCTTCACACATCTCCGGAAGGCCGTCCATTCTCCAAAAGCCTTAAAGAAGATAGACACACGTGCAAAGGTTGTCCAATCAAGCTGCGTCCTGGGCCCATCATCTGCCTACCATTGGCGGGATTGCCAGGCATATGCTCCGAGATGTCATGCAGGAATTGTGGAGGAGTAAGGACAAGCCAATGCTTAATTAGCCTCGTGGGAAACTGTGGTCACAGATGGTACAAAAAAGCCATGTCTGCCCTTGGGATTCTACTGAGACCCAGAGAAGGAGGTAAGTCCTCAACATGAAGGATGGACCGTTTGCGGGAGAGGAAGGCTGTCTCCAGAGAACAGTCGTACAACTGGGCAACAACATTGCGCAAATTGATAATCTGGGTGAACGAGATTCAAGAGTTCCCTCTAATCAAACAGGATGTAACACATCAATGAAGCCTTTGGTTTACATTGAATAAGACCTTCATAGACCTTCATGTGCGGAGAGTAAAAGCTGTAAAGTCATAAAAGCTTCCCATAGAAAACTGGGAGCTTATTATTGTTATCACGGCCAAGGGGATGGAAAAGCATCCAAAGAGACACTGGATGTTTGCTTCTTACATGCACCAATGATCTCCTGTAAAGAGATATTTGGCCTCACGATTAACAATGACTAAAACCATTTTGATAAATATTTGGAGAACTGGTGCCTTGGGAGGAAGGTCACACCACCTCAATGTTGGGGAAGTTACTCACAAAAGCAATCCATTAAAGACAGCGGTGGAAAGTTCGGGTCCAGAAATTAAAACTCCAGGCCAAGGTTTTGTTTCAACCAACCAGTTGAGTATAAAGAGTCCTGGTCACAGAGTCCTCAGCTGGTTGGTTGAAACAAAACCTTGGTCTGCATTTCTACTTTCTGTATCTGAACTTTCCACCTCTGTTTTTAATAGATAATGTTTTCATGAGTCACTTCCCCAACACCGCATGACCTCCTGATGTTGTCCCAAGTCACCAGGAGGATGTAAATGGATTGAGGTTCTCCTTACTCTGGGACCATGTCCTCAGCTTAAGGTCACTCATCTTCTGAGCTTGATATGTATTGTGACATTTTACAAGTTGTACTAATAACCACATTGACCCCTGCCTGTCAACAGCTTGCCAACTAATATTTATAAATGTAATACATGCAATCAATACTGCAGTAGACCGTAAAACATTTATTTTTGGGACTGCGGAGAAATGGGAGGGTGACTAATCAGCTTATCATAACCACATTTCCAGTACAAGGTCGTGGAGCCTGAAGCTTGTGCCAGGAAATGCAGGGTACAAGGCAGGGGACACCCTGGATGGGATGCCAGTGCATTACAGGGGGCACAGGGCAGGGGACACCCTGGATGGGATGCCAGTGCATTACAGGGGGCACAGGGCAGGGGACACCCTGGATGGGATGCCAGTGCATTACA
>JAODJW010000043.1:5187368-5200870 GCA_026777045.1 Hyperopisus bebe
TAATATTCAAACTATGGTTGTTTGGTATAAACGGTATAAATATAACAATATAAATTTGCCCTAAGGTACGGAGTTTGACAATGCTGTACTCTGTCGTCGTTAGCCCATGCCAGCGAATCATCTAGAAAACGTGATAGGCCGTTCTGCTTAAACAAATAAATAGGCCAATATTGCTGCACACACCACAGTGGGGCTGATTACAAAGACCCACGGAACGTCCATTATATGGAAATGGTCAGACAACGAGCAGAAAGCATTATATGATTATACAACTGCAGCCTCTCCCTGGGTTATGATGGGGTTACATTCCCTCAAAACTATCATAAGGTGAAAATGCATGTTAATACACTATACCTAACCTAACAAACATCATAGCCTAGCCTAGCCTGCCTTAAACATGCTTAGAATACTTACATTAACCTACAGTTGGGCAAAATCATTAAAACAAAGCCTAATTTATATAAAAAAGTATTGAATATCTTGTAATTTACTGAAAGTAAACCCTTTCTCAGGGGAGTCAAAATATCGTAACACGGACCTACATAATTCAGGGACCACCTGTATAATGTTTGTTGCTACAATATAATGTTGGACATTAATGTATTTATAAGTTGTTAAGGTATGTTAGGATGTCGAGGTATACTTACACGCTTCTCATGAATTTCATGAATGCATTATGAAGGTGCACAGAATGTTCTATGAATGCATTATATATGTGCAGTTACTGTAATGCACTACCAGATGTTCTTAAAATACCTGTATGTGAAATATGTCCTAGCGATACAGATCAGAATACAATGATGACTGCCATGTAGTTGCCATACCAGTGCTTTACCCCTTCACAAGCATTTATATTGAAATTTTAAGAAAAAATAATATACCGCAATATATACTGTTACCTTATTACCTCCCTTGCTTTAGATTATACCATGATGTATAATTTAGGCCATGCTGCCCAGCTCTGATTTACCCTGGCAGGGATTCCTCTTTGCCAGGCCTAGAGGTCTGCAAATTTTTGGGATGATCTCTGGAACCTGCCAGCTAACCCACCGTAAACATTCTGGGGAAAGCGTTACTTTGGAGACGCCCTAAAATAGCCAACTGCACACTCAAGAGGAGCAGAGGTGCTAATTGTTTCTTAAAGCATTTTTCAAAATCCCAAATCTGAAGACGGCCTTCCTCTTTGGGGAGAGAGAAAAAAAACAGCTTCTAAAGGATGAAGGCAAATAAGATAGATGCCTTGAGCACCAAAGCCATCTGTTTTTTACTCTTCACCGGGGCGCCGAGCGTCAAACCTCACTTCAAAAGCACATATTCGACTCTCCGAACGCATAAAAATGTAAATAGTGCCTGGGCGACTTCTTCACCCGGATGTCCGTGTTCATTTCTTTGGACCAGAGAAGATTAAGGCTTTCCTCGAGAGATTAAACATTTCTGATTACCATGAAAGCAGTCGTCTGTTTAAAAAAAGAAAAAAAAAATCCAGGCTCTGTCCCGATTTTTCAGATCGGTATATGGATGCCAGGATGAGTTAAAAGACTACATCAAAATACTTCTTAGGCCGCGTTTTCATGAGTTGCTGCCCTTCTGCCAGGAGATTGCTTGTGAAATGTCTTCTGCAGATTTCCATCCAGTCGGCATGAGAGGTAATTTCAGGTTTAATAATTTCAATGGGGATTGAGTCACGACTGTGTTACTGTAGACTTATACAGTCATAGATACGTAGCTGTCCCTGTTATCTGACTGCTGGGCCTGCTGATGCCCAAAATGACTGTTTTTGAAAGCAAAAATACAGGAATACAGGGTTACACCCTGAATTTGACTCCGCAGAGGGGGAAGGTTTGGTGTTTTGGTATTTTATCGTCTTCTTCCTTCTTCCAGATTGTCATGTGTAAGGAGATGAACTCAGACACCTGAACCTTATTCTCAACACTAAATTATAATTAAACTCTTTTTATGTTATGGCCTGATTCATCGCCTTTCTGGGACCCAACACACTTCTACCCTCTCAGTCCCGGATAATGTCATGTAGAACATTGAGAGTATGTAATGTAAAACATTTCTTTCTAATCACTTGTAATTCCTGTTATTTGGAGAAGGATGTAGAGTGAACACATGGACAGACCTCTTCTGTAGTATGACGAAGTGGCTTCAGCACATGGCAGGAGGAGCTCACAGCAGGAGCGGTCTTTGGTCTGGAAAATGGTGCTTCAATGGACCAAACAGGGGGTGGAGCCTGTGACATCACCTTTCTGGAAGCAACAACAGTTGCCCGACCCAATGCTGTGTCTGTTTTATGCTGCCCTGTGTATACTGCCATTTTAGATGCTAATCTTATTCTGATTTCTAGCATTATGAATGCCTGTGATATTTATACTGTGTTGAACTAAGCATGTATGACATAGTCAGCCATTGTTACAAATTTGAATGAGCTCCGAAGTGTCTCGTCTTACCTGATGTCATTGGGGAGTCCAAAGGGTATTCAACCCTATTCTTACAGCCCGTGTATCGGAGTTGTGGCATCTCTTCATATCCCCCTAGAAGTTGATTGCATGGACGTGCCGTATCCTGGTCCCAAGCAGCCCACCCCCCCCATGTGCATTTCCACACACTCCAGGGCCAGGCTTTGTGACCCAGTCTCAATAAACAATTACAAAAAAAACGGATGCATGGAATTTACGCACATATGAAAAGCTTTTTAAAATCCCCGTTGCTTCTATTGTGCGTCTGTGGACTTGGGCAACATAAAAGTCAAAAAATAGAAGTTCAAAGGAGAGCATTAGCCATGTGCTCATCGGAGGCTACGCTAACATATCATAATTGTCCCGACATGAAAAGGAGGCCGGCTGGATATTAAAGGCAGAATAAGTGGCTGAAAGCACAATGGCACCGATGGAATAGTGCCCTGTAATGACACAAATGAGCAGAGGTAAACAACGGCCCAAGGCCTGGCAAGCGGGCCCCTGCAGGCCGTAATGAATTTATTTTCCGGAATATTCTCTGGAGATGGATGTCCTTCTGTTGTGAGGTATTGAAGCTTCTGATTTGTATTCCATTAAACGAGGCTCTGTTCAGCACGATCAGGCCTAACTCACTAACGCTGTTACACAGACTCATTCAGTCCCTCTTCTCCGGCTTTCAATTACACCCTTGTTATTGGCCATATGCTTAGACTGTGTATTGTGCACCTGGATTTTTGATGTGCTGAGGGATTTTGGATAAGGTACACCTTGCCGACGAGTTATTGGTGGTCAGGTCTATCCACTTAGGAACTGTGGTGTGCGTGATAAATGGAATGGAAATGTAATCAACGTCGTTGCTACCAAACTGACTTTCTTCCATGATGCACAGAGTTGACTAACAGTTGAAAACTTCTGATTTGAACATGCCTATTATAAGAGAGGACCCTCACGGACAACCAAAACAAGGGTTAGCCCTAACGCTAAAAGGGAGCCTGGTGTCACTTCCTGTCCTTGTCACTTCCTGTCCAGATTTATTTATCAGTGACATCAGTGGCTGTCTGTAAATTTCACACCCGTAAACTAGGTCACGTCCATCTACACCAACCTTTTTATGTGTAGAAGCCTCGCCTCAGTGGTCTAGCCTGTTTCTCCACACACATTTAAGATCTGCGCATCCTTTTCAAATGAAAGGAATAATAAAACATCTGCATTAATCATCCTGTCTAAGCCGCAGGGCACAAACCCCCATAAAAATCAGATGAGGACTTTAACTTTCTAATTTTTAACACAAAAGTTTGCCGACTTGCATTTCTCATTGCTGGGCATGGATGGGCAAGATTAGACAAAACCAGAAAGGCGTCCACTCTGATTGATATTCTACGAAAGTGTAGGCATCTTGCATAATTTTTTTTTTCTCCCCCTTTATGAAATTGCGACGGATGAGAGGGAAAAGCAAATTAAATTGGATTCTCGTGGGACAACGGCCGGCTAGCGGAATGTCACTCTTATCGCGCCCCGACCACAGAGGCTGGTTCTGTAGTCAGCACTCTATCCCAAAGCAATCTTTACAGTAGCACAGCTGCGAAAATGATTTTGCTGACCCGACCCGTGAAAAGGATCCACAATTACTTTCGTCTCGGCTTGTGGAACGGTGCCGGGCCTCGGGAGGGACGTCAGACAGACTGAACGGTGTCGATGGCGTCGGGTACGAGAGGACTTATTCATATTCCGGAGTTTTGTACAGCCTGTCATTATCAATGATATCCGAACCGGAGCTCTTCCATGAATATCCCACCCCCCCTGGGCCCTTCTCCTTCCCCACCACCATCACACACCCAAGGATAGTTTTTTGTCTCTGGGACCCTACTCCAAAAGTAACTCCCCTCCCTCCAGTGTAGTGAGTCTTTCTGACCAACCGGGGGCTCCCTAACCTCAGAGGCCTTATGGAAATGTATAGTTTGAGTGGTGATAAGTCTCCCTGTGAGGCAGCGCTGATAACTAGGGCAGCAGAGAGTCTATGTACTATGGATTCAGGGGGGGGAGGGGAGCTGCTCTAATATCCTTGAGTAAGGTTTTTATCCTAAAATCCATCCATCTTCCATCAGTCTTGTAATTGCTTATCTTGATCAGGGTCTGGAGGAGGGGGGCACTGTGGGATGCACTGGAAGGAATATCCACCCATCCATCCACTCATCCATTCATCCATCCATCCAATATCTGAAACTGCTTGTCCAATTCAGGGTTGCAGAGGTTCCGGGGCCTATCCTGGAGGCGATGGGCACATCGCAGGGAACAACCCAGGGAGGGGTGCCAATCCGTCACAGGGCACAGTCGCATGGCATTCACTCACACACGCACACCTCTGGACAATTCGGTAACTGGAATGCCCATCCTTAATGTGCAATTCTCTATCGAAACATCCACCCATCCATCCATCATCTGCCGCTTGTCCGGGGTTCGGGTTGCGGGGGTAGCAGCTTCAGGAGAGATACCCAGACCTCCCTCTCCCCAGCTACCTCCACCCCTATCGGAACATTCAGCGTTAAATGGGTTAAAAACATCTAAGCTACCAACATATACATGATACGGTCAAGTGTGTATCAGTGAAAATTCTGTGCGATCGATAAACGTCGCATCCATCTCAGGAGACTGTGACTGAGTTCAGTTCAGAGTGCCGTCGCTGGAGGTTGGGATAGATGTTCAGCTCATGCTAAGCCTTCAACAGCTGTTTTGATTGACGTGACATTTCAATTGGCTGCAACTGTGATGCATTGTGGAGAGAAATATATTCATGGAGAGGTCATGCAAATTATATACCTCCCTCCCCGTGCCTTATGCATCACATAGACACCCAAAAAAGGAAATAATGAAACTGCTCATTTAGCTACAGGTGGCCAAGGTACGGATTATTACACATCACAGACATTAATGAACCTCTAAAGGCATGCATGTGTAACACACTCAGAAATTCCATTTATGAGGGAGGGGGGATTTGTGTTTTATTTTTTTTATTCTTGAGCTTTTTGGCTCCTAGTGAGCGAGGTGATTAAATATGAAGAGTTAAAGATCAAAAATCAGCCCTGATTCATTCTAATTTTACCAGAATAATGATTAAAACCTTTAAAAGACAATTAGCACAACATCCCGTAAGGATATGATGGTTTTCTCTGCATTTCATAACAAAATAAACTGTTTTTCCCACAAATGAACTGTAACCTAATTTTTGAGAATCCATCAGTCCAACCGGAAGCATGTGAAGAAAACTCTCTTAGTGGGAGCTTCCTGGGCCATGGTGACACATCCCCATCCTATTGACAACGGACACTGAAGCGAAACTTGAGAATTCACCCTCCCCCCCTTCACGACAGAGACATACATTTTAATGTTATTTTTAATGCCTCATTTTAAAGACACCAGGCAGCAGAATAATGATGTTTTCTCTCCTCCCCGGTCTACTTTGAGGGGAGCGCTGGTCTTTTTTTTTTTGCCAAGAATTTTCCCAGTGAAAAGGAGCCATACCCACCCTTAGAATTATTCAATTCATCCCAAGGGCTCATCTGTTTAGTTCCAAAAATAATAAAAAAAAATTGCTAGCATTGGTTGCTTATAACCATCTAGGGGCCGGTCAGCCGGTTTGTGACGTCTCACTCCCCATTGGTGGAAAGAGGCTCACCACATTTACCGCATCCCTGTGGACCATTAGCCCACTGACAGGTGTGAGCAGGTGTGAGCAGGTGTGAGCAGGGGTGTAAACGTGGGCGGGGTCACAGTTGCATTGGCCCACCTGATTGCACCCCTGAGTTCCATCTCCCCTATCACTCACCGATTTAAGACATATCATTGGCTAATGATAAGGTTGGCCCCTCCGTATGATTTATGGCCCCTCTTATGCACCCCACCTTAAAAAACCCTTGAATTGTCCCTGAGCATGAAGTAATCTGGGTACCACGGAAACCGAAAGGGCAGGAAACTTATTACTGGGACACACAACCAATTAGAGTGAGGGGATGATTGAAACGACTCCTCCATTGTCTGTCCTCCTTTCTTCACCGTGCAGCGAGGTGCGAGCTGATTGTGTGATGACACTGTGGCCTCGGTCCCTGTCTCCTCATTTTACATCCTGTATCTTGCTACACCGGGGACGTGGATCTCAGCAACGGATAGTTATAATTACTTCTGCTGAGTTTATTTCAAGTAAGCAGAGAGGCTGTAACATTGCCATGAGAAACAAGCACCTTTTGGCAAAAAACCATCCATCAATCCATCCACACATTTTAAGGATTACTTTTATCCAGAGCAACTAACATTTTTCAGGAAGCAGTCCCTGCAATAACTAGGCATAGAAATTACATGGGGGATTCAAACCCATAACCTTCAGGTCAACAGGAGTGCATTTTAGCCCAATGAGCCACACACCAATGCTAGCTGTATGTTTTTGCATAGTATAAGAGTAAACACACAGAGACCCTACAGATTCTACTCATAGAGTGGCGGGATTCGAACCCTGGAGGTCTGAGGCAATGGTGCAACCTGCTGAGCCACCATGGTATAGAAAACTGCGTATAGTGTCGTTATAAAACCCAGCGTGACCCTAGAAGCAGATGCTGCCTTAAAAACTGAGCCACCTTCAGCAGAGACTGCCTGCAGGACGAGGCGTCCTGAAAGACGGATTTACAACAGACTGTGATTCTGTTTGATGTCAACAGCCGCAGCGTGCGATTGGAGAGCTATTAGTGAAGGCACCGCGAGCACGCTGCCGTCAAAGCGGACTTTTGGGTTTAAACAGTGCGGGGAGGAAATGGTATTTATCCGTGCTTTGGCTGCGGGGTTGTGTGTGAGAGGGAAGGGACTATGTCTGTTACCTGGGACCGAAACACAAGAAGCGGCGAGGTGCTGGTAACAGCGGTGGAAGATCAGAGCAGCCATTTCTTGCCGCGCCAGCACCCTATAGTTAAAGAGACAGCCATCAGATTGAGTGCAGAAGGAATGTGGTAACAGAGCACAAGGAGGGGGGACGTGGCATGTATCCCAGGATGCACGGGGCATGACCGGGGGGGCATCGAAGGTTCGTGCTCAGGTAACATTCGAGCATCATTAAGAATTCAATGATGACCAATTGTGATACAATTTACCTACAAATACAAACCGATAAAACTTTATCAATAAAAACCCAAATTATATTCATGGTTTTGTTAAAGTTTTTCAAAAGGAAGCTAAGAGGACATGCCTTAATGCCTTAAGGGAAAATATATATCAGTAAAAAACTTTATCAGTGACAGCGTGTAGGTCACAGGTGGTGACAGTTGAACCTGAGTGACCATTATGATGCTCTTGGCTGTGACACCCAGCCATTCGGGGGCCCACGTTTGGCAAGGGTTCGCGACCTCGTTCCACGGCCGGCCCAGAAATTGAATTTGGTCGTCAGCAGACGTACGGCACAGTACATTAAATTCAATCACAAGCCTCGCATTTATCTGACATCCAAACATAAAAAGGGCCTCGCTCATAATTCTCTAATTGTTATTTCCCGAAGGCAGCCCAAGACTACGATGGAGACGAAGATATGGATTCCTCACATGCATGACCGATTGATCCCAGAGTCAAATTCAAATCCCCGTTTAATGACTGCTGTTTTAAGCAGGCCCCTTAATCGATCCAGGAAGTGACCACTCCTGGTCGTCATTGTGCTGTAATTGTATTTGTATTTGCTGTTCTATTGCATTATTAAGTGTCTAAGAAGTAAACAACAGCATAATTTCAGGGTTATCATCTACCTCAATCTTTACATCTGTTGCACAGGAACGAAGGACTGAAACGTTCCAAAAGCCCGGAATAGCTTCAGGAAATGACCACTCCTGATTGGTCATTATACTATAATTGAATTTCTATTTGCTGTTCAATTACAGTTGTAGCTGCATAATTAGAGTGTCTAAGAAGTAAACATTCACCTAACTTCCTGGTTGGTCTCCTCAATCCTGACATCTGAGCGTGGAAACACACGCCTGCAAGGTTCCAAAATCCCTCCCCAGCATCGACCCCATTTGGCCTCTATATACACGCCAACTGGAAGCCCCCCTTGGTGCTCCCCCAGGGGAAACTCTCCTTGCTGCCACACTGGCCGTGGCAGGCGGGTAGGAACCTCCTCCAGCCCAGCCCTGAGCCCCCCGCAGCTCGGCCGAGTGCTGGCGTCACGCACTGGAACTGCAGCTAAGGGCCAGCTGTGCACTGGCAGGGCCGCAGTGAACGGCACTGACGGCGTCTTCGAACGGCTGCTGTCCGGAGGCTGGGCTGCTTTTCTGGCAACTGGCTCAGTCGGTGTTGGCTGAAGTGATCTTTGCAGTCCACAGTTAAGAGCTTTATTTTTCCTTTCTTGGCCTGTCTTTCCTTTTCTGTGCCCGGCCATCTGTGAATTGTTTGCCATCCCTATGGAGTCTTTCAGTCCTACTTTTGCAGTGTTTATATAAACTGGATTCTTTAAATTCTGGAGACTTCCTGAGGACACCATATGACTCAAGTCTGCTTCGAAAAAAGCCTGTCATTGCTTTGTTCATAATGAAAGTCGGATTTTAATTTCGAAGCTCAAATGTTGAGTAAACACTTCGAAAAGTACATGCACAGTTATTGCTAAAGTGTATATTTAGTGGTGCGATACTTTGGGCAGGAAGCATACTTTTCAAAGTACATACTTTGCAAAATGACATCTTCACTAAGATGCATATTTATTAAGAATGGAAAAATACCAAGATCTCCTTCTTCCCCATCTCATCTGCTACACTTTAACCGAACCAAAGCCAAACTCCGTAATTCCGTAATTTGCAAACAGGATTTTGGAGATTCATTATTTCAGGAAGCTTTAAATGTTTCAGGCGAGCATAATCTTTCACCGCAAAGTGAAAATGAAATGGGCTTGGATACCTGACAATCAGACCTTGCTGAACCAGAAATGTCAATTACCTAATTAAGTATCATTTAGAATCAAAGTTGAGCCTGAAGACTTTAAATTGGAGCAAAGAGGGGCTTCCTGTGAAAAACACGAGCCAAGGTAAATAAAAACGTCTACAAATACAGGGAAGACATTTCTATAGGCAATGAGAGCTATGCATAAACAGACAGACAGATAGATAGACAGATAGATAGATGCAGAGACAGATACATAGTCACATTGACAGACAGACAGACAGATACTGTAGATAGATAGATAGATAGATAGATTTGCATTTGATAGATTTGATAGATTTGATAGACTGATTGATTGATTGATTGATTGATTGATTGATTGATTGATTGATTCACCCAGGCATTCCCTGCGACCCACCCATCTACTGCACTTTCCAGCACAGAAACTTTAGTCTCAATGCTTCTGTGTTACATGTTTGCTGACCCTGAAGTTACACTGAAGGTTGTGCATTGTTTGGGATTCCAACACTACGGAATGGCCAGGAGAAAAGGTGCAGTTTCTCCAGTTATGTTTCTCTTAAAACTGTCACTTTCCCCATGGAATTTAGAGCAAGATTTACAATTTAAATGACTAAAAAGACTTGTTTGAATTAGCACTTTCTACATATGATTTGAACTGCAATAATAAATCATGGATATTATCATTATAAAACTATATACAGGACAGTAAAAATACCAAACAGTGTATTTCCAATAATAGACAGACAGTGAATTTTTAAGGACCTGGAGTATTTTTTATGATTTCCCTCAGTCAAACCACTCACGTTAGAGAAGTTTACTTTAGATTTGTTGCTTGGAACTTGCTGCAAATCTGCATTCCTCATAGTGACGCGTTTTATTAATAGTATATTCAAACTGTCTCACAGGATTTCATTTGGTATTAAGACTTGTGCTGTTATCACAAACAGTCACACATAGAATGAGCAGGACTAAAATGTTAATGGTGCTGTCAGTTGCAAGCTTCTGACTCCTATCTCCAGCGCATCCCCAAACGTCCTTTTTCCTTCTCCTAAGGGCGCACAAATCACAGGTGAAACTTTCACATGGGACAGTGCTGCTAATCGCATAATACTGGCAGACATTATTGACTGCCTGGGGCAAGGTGGGAGCGGGCAGCTTGAGCTAAATGCTTCAGGGAGGCTAATAGGTTCTTAGACGCGTTATCGATTGGGGTTGATCTCACAGAATGACCTGGTATGCCACCATTCCAGTCTGAGAGCTTTTACTGAAGAGCAACTTTGCCAGCAAGCTCATGGGAGTTTCATTTACACAAAAATGTTCTGAGGGCAGAAGGAACAATGATGGTTAATGATGGTTCAGGGATCATTAATGGTTCACATTGTAGAGGAATCAGATGTCTTGGTCCCGCCTTCTCTAGTTGCTTGGACCCACCTCCTCCACATTGTGATTGGTTATCTCCCTGAACCATCATCAACCATCATTGCTCCTTCTGCCCTCAGAACATTTTTGTGTAAATGAAACTCCTATGTGCTGCTGACAAGGTTCACAGCAACCAGGAAAACTGACTTCCAACCAGGAGGCGAAAGAAAGATATATTCATGACAGGCAAACACAGTGTTCTTAAGAGAAAATTCCAGAAGCATTGGCCTGTGGATTTTCATTTGACAGGGAATGGAGGAGGAACGCTGACATTTAATAAATCGCAGAGTGCACTGAATTGAGGAGGAGCAAAGTGCTTTTTTATTTAGGTCATAACCACTGGCCTAATTAATCACCCGAAACAGAAATGTTGGGAGTTGTATGAAATTTCTTATACACTATGGCTTTACTGAATCCGGCCGCAGAAAGTTGTCCTTGGAGGTCATGCTGGGGTGTGCGTGGCCCAGAATGCCATGTGTCCTGGCAATATTTATCCGGCCCGTACTGTTCTTAGCTCAGGTCTCTTATTCAGAGGAGGAAGACAATTGTCTGGACTGCTGTAACAGAACTACGCTGCAAGCTACCTGAGCTTTGTGAATTACTGGTGCCACCTTTCACGGATTGTTCTTCCTTTCCTGAAGGAACGCCATTAATCTTGCATTACAGAGGCCACCATTTAGGTGAGCCTGTTTATTTTTATTTATTTATTTTTACCAGACTGGAAAGCCGAGATTGGAAAACGACATACAAGATCAAAACCTAAACAGTCTACATATAGAGCATAAGGCGGAGTATAAGGCGGAGCATATGGCAGAGTATAAGGCGGAGCATATGGCAGAGTATAAGGCAGAGCATATGGCAGAGTATAAGGCAGAGCATATGGCAGAGTATAAGGCGGAGCATATGGCAGAGTATAAGGCAGAGCATATGGCAGAGTATAAGGCGGAGCATATGGCAGAGTATAAGGCGGAGCATATGGCAGAGTATAAGGTGGAGCATAAGGCAGAGTATAAGGTGGAGCATAAGGTGGAGCATAAGGCAGAGCATAAGGCAGAGCATAAGGCGGAGCATGCTGGACAAGCCAAGGAAATATTGCTCAAGCAAAACTGTTCCCCAACAAAACAATCGATATATACTGTACATTAACCCAAAGAACCTGCAGGAGTCAGGGAATGGATTTTTCATCAGGGTATTAAGGCAGGACATCAGTGCAATTCTCTGACGAGACAGAAACCGAAATCCGACAGCATCTGATGTGCCAGCCCCCTCCAGCCACAGACCGGCCAAATCACGATACTGCACATTTGCGGGCCGCCGTTCTCCACACGACGGAAGAACTCGATTCCTTCCAAGCACAGCACTCTCATTGGCTTCCTGATGTCACATGTTTGCTAAAATAATGCATAGCATGTGCAGCATGCAGCGGCATATATGCGCCATCAGTCCACCTTTCCAGCTCTTTATCCAGCACAGGGTAACAGGGAATGTATAATTTATAATATTATAAAATTTTCCGCACGTGCCACCTTCCAGCCTGCCATAACCCTATCAGGAACTACCGACTGCATCCCGCAGAAGGGCTAATCCAGATATGACCAAAGAGCCCAATTCAGAAAAACAGCAACACAAATGAGACTAAAGCTGCGGAAGCCAGCAAGAAATGGAGGAAGAAATGACAAGAGAATTTACATAAAGACTTTTTTGCATCCAGTGGCCTGGAAATGGAGAATCTAGATTCCTAGGCAAGACTGCCACAAAAAAAACTATAGGATAAACAAACATATATTTATTTACTGATTTCAAATGGAGTCATTAAAAAGGGACTATTTGGTATTCTCAGGTTTTGACGGAAAGCCAAAAATGGAGTGATTACATGGAGTCCCTCATATTTAGGGTAATGTGAATCTACGATAAATAATCAAGAAAATTAGCTTTGTTGCATTTTGACAGTCGTGTGTTTTTCTGGCTGCTGATTTGTCATATTACCGAGGAATTAAGCAGTAGAATCACAAGAGGTATTTGGCAGATCTTTTATTTTTAATGTAATTATGACCATTTTGGATGGATGGATGGATGGATGGATGGATGGATGGTGGGTATAGAACAAAAATAGTTCTGTAATCCATGCAGAGCCAGTCATGCTTACACAAAGTACAGATGTCACAGCATGAGTGCAGCAATATGCTTTCATAACACTGCTCATAGATCTGACTATAAGAGGATTTAGCTGCAAAGCAAACAACGATGCTGTTTGTGTCTCGAGAAAGAACATCCCGTACTGTTGTCTTTATAAGGGGCAGAGATCTCAGTTACCTAGAAAGCAGCTACAATATCGAAAGAGGCAGGTTTTGAAGGTGCAGAAGATGAAGTTTCCGGAACTCTTTCAGGTTCCTAAATCCAGACAGGCCGGTAAACGAGACAGGCCACAGACATTCAGGCTTCTCTTTAAGGTATCCAAGTGAAAATAAGCTGCTGAATTTAGCCACACGTGCTGACGAAAGGAAAACAGTTCGGTTCCAGCCAGCCTCAGCGTTTTCAGGCTGAGAGTCAGAGATGCTCTTGGATGAAGCCACATCTCTGTATAACCATTCCACACCTTAAAGGAAGAGTCAACCCCTCCCATTCCCTGAACTTTGCTGTCCGCCTCATGGTTTCTTTGCCACACACGACAATATTTTATTTAATCAACCTGCAACATATTTA